>JABUQX010112450.1:0-42500 GCA_015478945.1 Trachelipus rathkii
ACCAAAAAAAGAGAGAGATCAATGGTGATTTACCACTTTCTTGAGCCCATTTTTTGTTACAAGTGCTTCTTACAAAATAAAAAGTTGAAATGTGTAACTATTTTTTTTTAAATTAAACAGTAAATTAAAATTAAACTTAGAACAAAATTAATTCCAACAAAACTGCAGAAAATTTTACAAATAAATGCTCTCCAATAAATAGTTAAAAATTTCATTAAAAATTAATAAAAAAAAAGTAAAAAGTAAATTAATTATAATGTTTTACTACAGTATTTATTCAATACTGAAGGAAAACCACTCTTTTTTTTTGGCGTTTTTTATTTTTCAGACCAATTTTTGGTCACCCACGCGCGACTACGCGATGGACTTTTTACGTACATTCTAACTTTGAACCACCATGCTTTTTTTTTCTTTTTCTTATAACTATTCCAAAAAAATTTCCCATCTTCTTGAACCTTTTTCTAAGGATTACCTGGAAGGAGAAAAAAACAGATAAAAAAAATATGAAAAATTAAAAAAAAAAAAAAGTCTGGACGCAAAAAGTCCGACGCGTAGTCGAGAGGGTTAAAATCAAAAAGTTAGTTTATCATTAAAATGATAAAACATTAAGATGATTGAGAAAAGTGACCTCTCAACAATGTTATAACAATTCGACTATAGATCATACGTAGTAACAGAAATGCGGCTTAACCTTTTCCATATCGAAATTCAACTGTGATATATATATATATATATATATATAAATATATAATATTTAAATATATTATATATATATATATAATATATATTTATATATATATATATATATTAATAATTATATATATATTTATATATATATATATATAATATAATATATATATAAGATATATATATAATATATATATATATAATATATATTATAATATAATATATAATATATATATATATATATATATATATATATAATAAATATACTTATATATTTAAATATACATATATAAAAATATATATAATATATATATATATAATAATAGTATATATATAATATAGTGATATATATATAAACTAAATATAATATATATATAATCATATATTGATAATAATTTAAATATATATGAAGATTATATATATCACGTATATATATATATATTAAATATAGTATCTAATATATATCTATATATAGATAAATATATATATATAGAATATGACTATATATATAATATATTATATATATACTAATCTATATATATATATAATATATTATATATATATATATAATATATGATATAATATATACTATATATATATATAATATTACATATATATATATACTATATATATATATAATATATATTAAGTATAGTATATATATAGTATATGATATATATAATATATAGTATTATACACACCATATATAGTATAATATAATATAACTTATAATATATAATATTATATAAAAATATACTATATCATATATATTATATATTTATATATATAATATATATATATTATATATATATATATATAAGTATTATATATATATATATATATATATTAATATATATATATTATATATTGCATGGTAAATATTAGGCAAATTAGATCGCAATTTAAAGATGTAAATAAAGAAGAACAATTATAATTGGAAGGTAAAGAAATTACTGCCTTCTCCGGATTGAACCACCGCATGTTGCCAAATGAGGACAATATACCCGGTGCTTTACCATTGGACCATCCCCAACCCAAAAAAGTTGGATTCAAGAAGAGTATTAAAGCAACCGAGCTCCCTTCAAGGCAACATCAACAGTGTCCAATCTTGTTCCTTTCCCTTGTTCTAATATTTGTAGATGTAAATATTGCATTTAGAAGATCGCAAATTTAAGAAATGTCAATAAAGAACGGAAATCATATAATGGGAAGGTAAAAACTTGACGGTTCTCCCGGGATGAAAGCCACTGGATCGTTGCGAAACTGATGATCAATAATCGGGTGTTTTAAACCGCTGGGACATGCCCACAACCCAAAAAGTTGGATTCAAGACACAGGTTAAAGCCAACCGAGCTCCTCTTTCAAGGCCGACATCAACTTAGGTGTCCAGCCTGTCCTTTCCCTCGTTCTTAATATTTGAAGATGGTAAATATTTTTAAAAATATGTAAATTTTAATATGTAAATATGTTTAATACTGTTCTTGAATCAAACTTTTTTGGGTTGGGGATGGTCCAGTGGAAAAGCCATCGGTATCTTTGGGGGGGGGTTCCCCCCCCCCCTCAATTTCTGTCAACACTGCGTGGTTCAATTCCCGAAAGGCAAGTAATTCTCTTACCTTCCCATTTATATGTTTCTTCTCTTTGTATTTACACTATAGGTATTGGCGATCTAAGCATATTTACCATCTCACAAATATTAAGAAGAGGGAAAGAGCGGCGCCTGGAATCCACCTGGGATGTCACCTTAAGAGAGCTGGTTGCTTTAATGCTGTTCTTGAATCCAATTTTTTTTGGGGTTGGGGGATGGTCTAGTGATAAAGCACCCGGTATATTTTCCTCATTTCGTAACATGCAGTGGTACAATCCCGGAGAAGGCAGTAATTTCTCTACCTTCCCATTATAATCTCTTTAAGTTTCTTATTATAATATATATATATACGTATATATATAAATATATATAGTATATATATTATATATATATATATATATATCAGTAATATATATATATATTATAATATACTATATATAGTTATATATATAGTATGCTAATTATATATATAATATATAAAAATATAAATATCAAATATATATATATTATATATATATTACTATAGTATATCATATATATATATATATATATATATATTTCTAATATATATATAACTATATTATAATAGTAATAATATATATTATATATATATATTAATATATATATATTAGTATAGATATAGAAACATAATAATAATCAATAAGTATAACTAGAAAATAATAATAATAATAAATATATATATATATTATATATACTATATATATAGTATATAATATATATATATAGTATTATATATATATATATATAATATAGTATATAGATTAATAATAGTGTACTACTATATATATATATATATATTTTCTTTCTTTCTTTCTTCCCCTTCCTCTTTTGGCCCCAAGATTGGGGGTAACGTGCTGTACAAGCATCAGAAAAGAAAACAAGTAGGAGAACATGACAAACGCCGAAAAGAAAGCGCCAGCCTTACCGCCCCCTCTGTACCATTAATTAGTGAGAGCTCGTCAGCAGACAGAAAATCCACCCTAGAGCATCATAGGCCGCAACGGACCCTCACTATGGTAATATCCGTCAAATGTAAGGGTCACATGCCGCTGGCCCAGGTGAACCACAAGCATGCCCCATACACAACTCCGCCATTCTCTCCATCATGCACCTTTATCATCGCCTCTGCCAATACTCACATTTCTCTCCTTCAGACATTCGTTCACCCACTCAATCCACTTCTCTTCGGTCTCCCAGCCGGTCCGGTTCCCAACACCACCTCCACTATAAACATTCCGCTTACCAAACCGACTTTCATCTCATCCGCTTTCCACATGGACCCAAACCATCCTCAACATACTTTCATTTATTCTCTCATTTACCCTTTCTTCACACACATGCCCACTCGCTCGTAAACGTTCATTCCTACCACTTTAATTTCATTCTTTTCCACGCTAGCATGCCACCTAAGACTTGTCCTCTGAACACTTTGAAACTGTTAGATCTATATTCTTATTCCAGACCGATTCCTCAACTACCATATACAATAAACACAGGGTAAACAACATACCCTCATGTAAGACTCTAGCGCGCACTCAAGACTTAAGTCCCTCTACATTCACCAACGATTTTTTATCTGCACCATCCACCTTCCTGCCATTTCACAACTTTCCTACTTACAGGCTCTGCATCATCCGTTCCTTCTCATCCAACAATACCTAAATATTTAAAACTCAGACACTTGCTCCAGCTGCTCATCATCTAGCAGACTTCACTCTGAGGACTGCCCTCACTCACTAACCATAACCTTACTCTTATCTACGTTTACTCAACCCCTCCTTTTCAACCGCACCCTGCCAATTCTCCCCATCCCTCTCAACTCGTCTGCAGAACTCCGCACACCAGAACCCAGATCAATACAGCATACATATAGTACGGGCACCCCTTCCACTCCTTCTCGCATTCTCCATCATTCCTAACACCATTTCCTGCCATCCCACCTCGAATTCTTTCATAACCCCATCATAAACAACATTGAATAACCAAGGAGACATAAACTACAACCCTGTTCTCACTCCGCTATTAATCCTAAGCCAATCACCATTGACACCATTTATGTCTTACACACGCTTCAACTATCGTCATACATACTTTTGAATTAATTCATTCAGAAGCCTACCACCCCACCAACACCATGCATCATTAACACATACCCGTGCCATAACAGGCTTCCCTATTAACCTATCATACGCCTGTTGCAAATCCATAAAGCCTAAATATAAATTATTCTTCTTCTCCCTCCAACTTTTTCTCAATAAATGTTTCAATGTTAAGATTGGATCCACACATCCTCGTAACCACTCCTACAAAAGGCACCTTGTTCTTCGGCAATCAGTCCCTCAGTCACCGACAAGCACTCTTCGACAAAATACCAGCATATACCTTTCCCTACAACACTCAACTAATTACCTTAATTCCCCTATAATTTTACAGTTCCCCTTTTCTCTTACCCTTATACCAAGGGTACTATTCCGCTCTCCCTCCAAGTCCCATTGGAACTACCTCCATAAACGCTTATTCACAATCTTCGCAAATCCAATCAATCAACTCTCGCCTCCGCTCTTGCAATCATTTCACTAGTAATTTCATCTATAACCTGCAGATTTACCATTCTTTCAACTTTCTCACCCTACCCCTTACCGCTCCTCCTTAGCTAATAACCTCATCCTCCAAAATCCTATTCCTTACTGCACCAATCAGAAACCACACACATTCATAACACCTCATCATTACTGTTAATATTAGACAGATTTTCGAAGTGTTCTTTCCCCACTCCCCTCACATCCATAATCAGTTACAAAAGCACCATCCCTATTCATTATTCTTAACAGATTCCCCTTATTCTCAATTTTATAACCTTTCGCGCACTTCCTTCCAGAAGAGCTTCCTATTTCCTTGTATGTCCTCATTCCTCTCCCTCAAACTGTTCATTTACCTTTGTTTTCCTCCAAAGTATACACCTTTTAGTATTTCTTTTTCCTCTTATCATAATCCAAGCATCTTTTCTTTGAATCTTCATCATTTGCTTTTTAGTACATTCACACGTTCTTCTTTTACCTTGAACCGCTTTCATCACCTCTTCAATTCCACATTCCGCATGTTAACCATTCTTGACTTCCTACTTCTAGCACATCACAGACCTTCCTTTGCACTACTAACAATTGCTTCCTCATTTGCCACCAGATTTGGTTTGCAGGTATCAACTTGTCAGCAATCAACCGATTTAACTAGCGAGCGCTCTTACATACTGATCCTTATTCTCATTGGCTCCTTAACTTCTCACTCTAATTTTACCTACTTCCTTTCGTATGACACCTTCCTCTCCATCAAGCCCCACTAACTTAATTTTACATAGAACTAACATAAATGATCGATAATGACCTCATTCCTAAACCCCTCAGCGTGATTTAACATGCCAACATCAGTACTTCTAACATCTCCTCTTCACCAACACAAATCAATCATACTTTTCAACCTCGATACCATCTCTACCTACACCACTCTAGTATACTTATGAATACTCATTGTGATTAAGAAACTTTCTAAATACACACATCACCTCTCTCCTTCCAGAAACTCAACACCTCCTACCATTTCAATTTTCTCTTCCCCCCACGCTCCAAAACCACCTGTTATATCACCCCTTTTTTTGACAACCTATCCAACCATTCAGGTCCCCCACACTATCAATCTGAACTCCTACTCACCCCATCCAGAACATGATTCAGATTATCCCAAAAAACGTACTCTCTTCAACGTTATCCTCAGATGACCATAGCGTCACAACCACAGCACACTTTTGACCTTTTCAAAACTCAATTTAACCATTAGAATTCTAGGACTCACACACACAAGAGTCTAACCATATGCTTCATAACCACAGGTCAGCTCACAAATGCAACTCCTTCTCTCCCTCTCTCATTCTCTTCCACACCAGCACGCACACAATTCACATCACACCACTTATTCACCTTTCGCTTTCATCTTTGTTTTCAGTCACAGGCGAGCAGAATCAAATTTGCCCTTTCACATCATCCATTCAACTCCTCGTCCTCTTCTCCTCGCGGCAACATTTATTCTCTGACATTCCATGTCCAGTACGATTCATACATTTTCGCCTAAAGTTAGAAGGTCGTTACGGCGATCACGACATCTCCGAGGCTTGCATCAGCTTCTGGCAAAAGATAGGTGGTAGTGGGCAGCCAATCCCAAACTACCACCGCCCCTTAGTCGACTCTTCTTCGACACGCAGGACATACGATGTGGGAAACTCTTTCCCCCAAACACAGGGATATGAGTAGTAGGGATGTTTGTAAGGTTTATCTAGGAGTGGGGTGTGTACTTTAATCATGTGTATACGATATGTGGATAAAATGTGCGTTAGTAATATGTGCCTGGAGGATGAGTGTGTTGAAGAATATGAACGCAAAAGAGAAAGGCGCACCATTAAAAAAATGGGAGGTAATTTCATCGTTCGAGTATGCGTGTACTCTCCCTCTCCCTTATATATATATATATATAATATATATATATAGTATATATATATATATATATATATATATATATATATATATATATATATATATATATATATACGTATATTATATATATATATATACCGTCCTCTCTCTCTTCTCTTTATATATAAATATATATATATATATATATAATATATATAGTAAAAGGTATATAGTATTATATATATATAATATATTCATGTATTGTATATAAATATTTGAAGACACTTCCACCTTTATTTCCTATCTTCACCTTCCTCTTGCCCCAAGGATTGGGGGGTAAGGTGCTGTACACAGCATCGGAAAAGAACAAGCAGTAGGAAAACATTACAAACGTCGAACAAAGAACCCAGCCCTTACCGCCCCTCTGTACCATTATTAGTGAGAGCTCGTCACAGACAGAAAATCACCCTAGAGCTTCACGGGACCGCGACGGACGCCCACTATGGTAAAAGTCGTCCATCGTAAGGGGTTCATCCCCAGGCCCAGGTGGGCCAACAACCATGCCCCCATGACAACCCCGCCATTTCCTCCTATCATGCACCTTTATTCTCCCCTCTCCAAACTCACAATTCTCTCCTTCAGACATTCGTCCACCTCAATCCACTTTCTCTTCGTCCTCCAGCCGTTAATATCCAACACACTCACACTATACATCCGCTTAAAACAACCGACTATCATTCATCCTTCCACATGACCAAACCATCTCAACATCACTTTCATTTATTCCTCGTTACCCCTTCTTCACACACACAGGCCACTCTCTAATACGATTCATGTCCTCTCCTTTACAATTCCTTCTCACACCTACGCACACCCCTAAGATTGTCCTCTGAACACATTTGAACTTTAGATCTATACTTCTTATTCCCCAGACCATAGTCTTCACTACATACAATAACACAGTAACAACATACGCTCATGTAGACCCTAGCACACTCAAGACTTAAGTCCTTTTACATTCACCTAACGATTAATTGCACCCGCCACCTTCCTGCCTTCCACAACTTTCCTACTACTATCTCTGCATCGTCCGTTCCCTTCTCATCTCAACATTTACCCTAAATATTTAAACTCAGACACTTGTTCTAGCTGCCCACCATCTAATAACTTCACACTGAGGAGTGCCTCACTCACAACCATAACCTTACTCTTATCCACGTTTAGCTTTCAAGCCCCTCCTTTCACACACCCTGCCAAATCTCTCTATCATCCTCTCTAACTCTCTTCAGAATCACCACACAGAACAAAATCATCGCGCCGCATATAATAGGTAGGCACCCTCCACTCAACTCCAAGTCTCCACCACCATTCTACCACCATGTCCTGCCATCCTGCCCATCTCAAACTCTTTCCATAACCACATCCATAGTACAATTGAATACAAGGGACATAACACAACGCTGGTCCTTTACGCCGCTTACTTAATCCTAAACCAATCAGCATTGAACACCATTTATTCTTACCACGCCTTCCCTATCGTCATACATACTTTTGTTACCATCAGAAGCCTACATCCAACACCATATATCACTAACACCTGCCATAAATCTTCCCCTATTAACTCTATCATACGCTGTTGCAAATCCATAAAAACCTAAATACACCATTTTCTTCCTTCTCCTCATTTTTACTCAATCATTGGTTTCAATGTAAAGATTTGGAAATCCACACATTGCCTCTACCACTCCTATCGCACCTTTTCTTCACCAAATCAGTCCCCTCAGCTCACTCGACGACTCTTTCGACCAAATAACAGCGCATATACCTTCCCTACAACACTGAATAAACTTATTCCCCTATTAATTTCTACAGTTCCCTTTTCTCCCTACCCTTTATACAAGGGTACTATACCGCTCCTCCTCCCAATCCCTTGGAACTATACTCTCCATAAACCCTTTATTACACAACTTGCAATCCAATCAATCACCATCGTGCCTCCGCGCTCTTCATCATTTCACTAGTAATTTCATCTATACCTGTGCAGATTTACCATTCTTCAACTTCTCCCTCTACCCATTACCTCTCTCGCTTATATAACCTCATCCCCACAAATACCTATTCCTTCTTGCACCATCAAAACCGCACACCACTTCACATAACACCTCATCATTACTGTTAATATTGGTCAGATTTTCGAAGTGTCTTTTCCACACTTCCCTCACATTCCATTTCACTCAGTTACAAAAGCCCAATCCCTATTCATTATTCTAGGCAGATTCCCTTATTCTCATTATTAACCTTTCGCGCTTCCTTCCGGAAGAGCTTCCTATTTCATGGTATATCTGCTTTCATCCTGACTCAAATCTGTTCATTTTTTAACCTCTCGTTTTCTCTACGTATGCCTTTTAGTATTCTCTTTTTCCTCCTTATAATAATTCCAAGCATCTTTCCTTTGAATCTTCATCATTCTGCTTTTAGTACATTCAAACCACGCTTCTTTTTTACCTTTAACGCTTTCATCACCTCTTCATTCCACCATATATATGTTAACATTCTTACTTCTACTTTAGCAACATCCACACACTCTTTGCACACGGAACGAATTATATATTATACAATAATTTATATATAAATTATATAAATAGTATATAATATATATATATATATAATATATATATATATATATAATATATATATATATAATATATATATATATATAATATATATATATATATAATGTATATATATATACAATACTATATATATATATATATATATATATATATATTAATATATATATATATATATATATAATATATATATACTTATATATAATATAATATATAATATAATAATCATAATATTTAATAGCATATATCTAATACTATTTATAATTTGATATTTTTTCTTTGTGAATCGGAATACTATATATATACGGTATATATGATATATATATATATAATATAGGTATATTTATAATATATATATAAATATATTAGTATAATATTATATATATATAATATATATATAATTATATATATATATATATATATATATATATATAGTATATATAATATATATATTATTATTATATAAATATAATATGAATAATATATAATATATAGTATATCTCTCTATTATTATATTAGTATTATATTATATTAATATAATATATATTATGATTTATTAATTATATTATATAATA
Source organism: Trachelipus rathkii (assembly GCA_015478945.1). Taxonomy (NCBI): domain Eukaryota; kingdom Metazoa; phylum Arthropoda; class Malacostraca; order Isopoda; family Trachelipodidae; genus Trachelipus; species Trachelipus rathkii. Next base: position 9,962 of record JABUQX010112450.1, read on the forward strand.
TATTATTCATATTTTTATATGTTATTCTTATTCTTTTAAATGATTTATTATTAACTATCTTAGTATATATTATTTATTATAAATATGTTATAATATGGATATATATGACATAACATGTAATTATATTAATATTATATATAATTATATAATTAATTAATAATTATATATAGTTAATAAATATATAATATTAAGTATATATATTTAATAATAATTAATTAATATAATATATAATATAATTAATTAATATTATGATATTAAATTAACAGTATATTATTATTTTTAGTATTAGTATTAATATTATATTTTGGTTATATACATAATATAATTATATTATATATTATAATATATAATATTAATATATAATAATTATATATATATTATATAATATATATATTATGAATATATATATTAATTAAGTAATATAATATTTATATTATATTAATATTTAATAAATATATATATATATATATATAGGTTAGTATAGTTATTAGATTAATATATATAGATTATCAGTATATATATAGTAATTTATAATATATATAAATTAAATATATTATATATAATTATATATAAGATATATAATATATATAATATATATGATATTATTATATTATAGATTATATTATATTATTATTAATATATTAATTATATATATATATTATGAATATTTTAAAACATTTAAAATAGATAATATATATAATAGTATATTATATATGTTATTAATTATAGTAATATAATTATTATATATGAGTAATATATATAAATTTAATAATAATATATATATTAATTTTATGTATAATAATATATAATATATATATATGAATATAATATTATTACAATAACTTATATTATATATGATAGTATGTATTGGATTGTATGGTCTCATTACTATCTCTCTCGTTTATCTCTTCTATACTATGCTTCTATCTTCATTCATAATATTTCTGCTTTTCATCCAAATTATATATTTCGTTACGTTATATGCATCATAATTATCCATTTTCATACTCTATATATATATATCTATATTACTTTATTAGTCTTCTATATATCATATTATGAACTAGTGTATATATAGTTATGTTATATTTTATATATATCGTCTATATGAATGAGTAAATATATACATATTATCATATTTTATATCATATATACTATAAGTTATATCATATTTACATTATTACTACTACTTACAACTTTTTTCGGGTATATTATAATATTGTTAGCTACGTGGCAGAAGGAAGTGTGGTGGATTCGCCTAAGTGGAAGTATGTTAACAGCGGGAAGGTGGGAATTGAGAGAGGTGAGAAAGCGGTTAAGGTAAAAAAGAAACCGTGGCTTGAATCGTCACTAAAAGCAAATGTGAAGATTCAAAGAGAAGCATGCCTTGATTATATAGCAGGAGGAAAAAAGACTAATACTAATGAGGTGTATACACGTAGTCGCAGAAACAAGAGGTAATGAACAGGTTCTTGGAAGGAGGATGAAGAAGGAATACAGTCATCGTAATGGAGACTCCTCTTCTCTGAATAGCATACTCGTCGCTGCTCTTTAAATATATATGTGACGTTATTATCTCTATGCGTAGTTGTTAGAATAACAGGGTGCAAAGACTGACTTAAGAATATTTTAAAAAGAAAAGAGTAAAATTATTAATTACACGGGGTGGTAATTTACAAATAGTATGTTGTTGGGTTAGAAGTGGAAATATGAGATATAAATATGTGGGAGAAAGAGAAAGGAACATGATAAGAACGAATAGAATTATCTCTTTTGGACTGTAGAAATCCTGGACTCATTGGCTGGCATGAGACGGTTGTGACAATGACACAATTCGGCCAGAAATCTAAGACTCCACATAAGCTAATACCGCTTTCTAAGAGAGTAGCTGTAGAGTTTGCTCTACGTTGTGCTTTATTTGTTCTGTGTAAATCTTCGATTTCAGGTGCTGGGGGGAATGAGGGTTAGGGATTGAAGTCTTGATTGAGGGATGAGAAGTGAGCGTATGCCTTTATTTTTAGGAAGGAAAGGGAGAGGCGAATCACTAGGTCAAGCGAGAGAGGTGAGAAAATTGTGTTTATTAATAGAAATATGGTAAATCTGTCTGGATAATGGTGGTATGAATATTTTAGTGACGGAATCTTCTCAAGATGTGTCTAAGTGTGAAAAAGTACGTAGTAGGTGTAATGAATTTGTATTTTAAGGAAGAGGATGTGTATGTTAGAGTTAATTATATTAGAGTATTAATAATCGTGTCGGTGATGCACTTACTTTGCCATAGCAGGGCGATCGCGAGAGACGTGAACTAATAGCTATGTTTTAGTGGAGAACTTTCTTTCGGAATCTGTGTTTCTTATAAACGAGGTTTGTTAAAGTTTTCTTTTTGTAATGTGGTTACTATATTTAGGTGGAGGTGCAGCCATTATGTTAATTCTATATTCTTATTTACATATATTGGAGGAAAAATTATATCTAGTTTGTTATTGATATGTTTTGAAATTTTCAATGTTATTTGTAGAGATGGAGGACTATATATGAATGCACACTATATGAAGAGCTATGTATCCAATTCGTGAAGTTATACGTACTAAGAAATAGAGAGATTCGAAAAGGTTGACTAGGAGGGGAAATCATTTAAAGAGAGACAGGGATAGAAGATACAAACAAGTGCGCAGTGTTTTCAAGGAGTGGGTAAGAACAGGACTTCTGTTGTCTGACTCAAGTATAAGTACCTTTAAACATTAGAATAACTGATAGGGGAATGGATTAGATGATACCGAAGAGTCTATAACTTTCGCACTGTTAAAAATGGTAATCTGCAATTGAAACCTGTTCAGGAATAATGAATGAAACTTATTTTGAAAATGATGCAGAAACGTGGAGGTGTGAATACTTGAAAAAAGATTGAACGTCGAATGACAGATACAGAAGAGAGAGAGAGAGATGAGAGAGACGGAGAGCTGCTAGTCGGGCACGGCGGGCGGTGGGGGGTGGGGAGGAAGAATAGAAACAAAAAAATAAAGCGAAATTATAAGAGAACAAATAGGTTTCCGTGGTTGGCGCCGTGCTGGGGGGCACTGATTGAGCCCAGACAAGGGCAGCAAAGAAAATTCCACATGTATTTAGGTTTATCTTGGGCAGAGAGGCGTATGGTTCATAGGGCGCGTTAGGCCAGGTTAGTGATCTACGTGGGTGTTGGTGGAAGGCTTCCTGAATGGATAAAAGTATGTAATGACCGAAGAGGTGAAGCGTGTGTGGTAAAATAAAATGGTGTCAATGGTGAATGGTTTAGGATTAATAGGGAGGTAAGACAGGTTGTGTTATGTCTCCTTGGTTATTCTTGTATATGGATGGGTTATGAAGAGAGTTTGAGTGGGGATGCAGAATGGGTTAGAATGGGAGATGGAGTGTCAGACGTGGGGTGGCCAATACTATATGCGGACATGGATTTGGTTCTGTGTAGAGTCGATCTGACAGAAGAGTTTGAGGATTGAATAGGAGATTTGGGCAGGTTGAAAGGGGGGTTGAAGTACGTGGATACATGAGTAAGGTTAGGGTTGTGAATGATGATGAGAACACTCTCAAGTGTGAAGTTATCGGTTGGATCGATGGTGAGAGCAGAAAAAGTGTTAGTTAAATATTTAGGGTAATGTTGGAATGAGAAGGAACCGACGATGCAGAGTGTAGTAGGAAAGTTGTGATGGCAGGGTTGGTGGTGCAATTAAATCGTTGGGTGAATGCAAAGGGGATAGTTGAGTGTCTAGTCTACATGAGGCGTATGTATGTTACCTGGTTATTGTATGGTGTGCAGACTATGGTCTGGAATAAGAAGTATAGATCTGAGAAAGTTGAATGGGTGTAAGTATGGACATCTTAGGGTTGCATAGGTGTGTGAGAAGAATGTTGATAAAGGAGGAGGAATGAACGGTAGTAGAGAGTGGGTGGTGGTGTTGAAGAAAGGGGTAAATGAAGAGAATAAATGAAGATGGTTGAGATGGTTGGTCATGTGGAAAGGATGAATGACTAGTAGGTTGGTTAAGCGGATGTATGTGGTGGAGTGGTGGTTGGGAACGAGCGGCTGGGCGACGAAGAGAAAGTGGATTTGAGTCGGTGAACGGAATGTCTGAGGAGAGAATGGAGTTTGGCAGAGGAGAATAAAGGTGCATGATTCGGAGGAATGCGGGGTTTTGTAGGGTGTTGGGCCCCCTGGCCAGGGGATACTTCATTGATGATTACCATAGTGAGGGTCGTGCAGGGTCCCAGATGCTCTGGGTGGATTTTCTGCTGTGAGACTGCTAAAGTTAATGGAAGAGGGGCGTAAGGCGGGCATTTTCGACGTTTGTAAGTTAATGGTCTCCTAGCTTTTCTTTTCCGATGCTTGTCCAGCACTTACCCCAATCTTGGGAAAGGAGGAGGGTGAAGAAAGAAAGAAGAAGAGAATATTTAGTTTTATATAATATTATATAATATATATATATTATATATATATATATAATTAATATTATTAATATTTATATATATAAGAGGAGAGAAGAGAGAGGTATATATAATGTATATGATGATATATATATATATATATTATTATAATTATATATATAGATATAAGTCTATATATGGTAGGTATTATATATATATATAATAATAGGAGGCCTGAAGGGAGTACACGCATACTCGAACGATGAAATTATCCCAATTTTTTAATGGTCGCTCAGTTTCATTGGCGTTTGCGTTTTATATTCTTCAACATCCCCCAGGACATTATTAACTAACCACTATTTAGCCACAATCATATACACATGATTAAAGTCGACCCCTCTAACATCTTGCAGACATCCCTACTACTCATATACCTGTGTGTGGGGGAGAAAGTGTCCCACATCGATGCTGCGTGTCGTAGAAGTCGACTAGGGGGCGCGCTGGTAGTTGGGTTGGCTGCCCCTACCACTTATATTTAGTCAGGAATGCTAATGCATGCCTTCACGGAGATGGTGTGATGCCCGTAACGACTTCTTAACTTTCGGCGAATTGTATGAATCGTATGGGTAACTGGAATGTTAGAGAATAATGTTGAGGAGAAGAGGAGAAGTGATGAATATTTAATAAGGGCAAATTGATTGCTCGCTGTGACTGAAGCAAAGATGAAAGGAAAGGGTAAAAAATGTGTGATGTGAAATGTGTGCGTGCTGGTGTGGAAGAAGATGAGAGAGGGAAGAATGGAGTTTCGCAATTTTGTGATGACCGTGGTATGAACTATGTAGACCTTGGTGTGTGAAGGTCTAGATATTCTAATTGGGATTTAAAATTTTATAGTTGAAGAAGGTCAAGGTGGTGTGTGGTGTGACGTATGGCATGAATGAGAGGAAACGTTGGAGAGAGTACGATTTTTTGGGATAATTTGAATGATGGTTCTGGATGGGGGTGAGTAGGAGTTTAAGATTGATAGTGTTGGGGGAAACTGAATGGTGGATAGGGGGATTTGGAGATTTTCAAAAGATGGGTAATAACAGTGGTTTTGGGTTGGGGGGAGAAAATGAGAAATGGAGAATGATGCTTCTGGGAAGAAGAGAGTAGTGTGTGATAAGTAATACTAGGTTAATAGACACAATGAGAGTATAGTGGCCATGAAGTAGAACGAGATGAGAGTATGGGGAGGGTAGAGATAGGTTGAAGTGAAAAGTTATAATTGAATTTTGTGTTGGTGAGAGAGGAGATTTGAAGTATGTGTTGGGATTTAAATGAGATGAGTCGGTTTTTAGGAAGTTTGATTCGCGGATCATTAATGTTGTTCTATGTAAAGTAAGTTAGTGGGGCTTTGGATGGAGGGAAGGTGATCGAAGGGAAGTAGGTAAATAAGAGTGAGAATTAATGACAAAAGAATAAGGTAATATGTAGAGGCTCGCTATAATGGAATTGTGAAGTGGATACTGAACATGGGGGAAATGAGAGAATTGTTAGTAGTGCAGGAAGAATGGGTGCGATGTGTAAAGTAGGAAAGTAGATGTTAACAGCTGAATGGTGGAATGAAGAGGTGATGAAGCGGTTAAAAGGAAGCGTGGTTGCATGTACTAAAAGCAAATGATGAAGATTCAAAAGAAAGATGCTGGAAATTATATAAGGAGGAAAAAAGAAATACTAAAAGGTGTATGCGTAGGAGAAAACAAGAGGTAAATGAACAGTTGGAAGGAGGATGAATGAGGACTATACACGAATAGGAAGCTCTTTCTGGAAGGAAAGCGCGAAGTTAATATAGAAAAGGGGAGATCTGCTAAATAATGATAGGGATGTGTTTGAACTGATTTAATGGAGTGAGGGAGTGTGGAAGAACACTCGAGAATCGCACAATATTAACAGTAAGATGAGAGGTGTTAGTGAAGGTGTGTGGTTTTGATGGTGCAAGAAGGGAAATAGGATTTGTTGTCTCATGGGGGATGAGGTTTTAAGTAGGAGGGAGGTAAGGGTTAGGGGTGAGATTGAAGAAGTGTAAGAGTCTGCAGGTATAGATGAAATTACTATGAAGATCAAGAGCGGAGGCGAGATGTGTGATTGATTGGATGGAAGGGTTGTGTGTGTGTAACATGGCGTTTATGCAGGGTATTGTTCCCAGGGATTGGAGGAGCGGTATAGACCCTTGTATTAGGGTAAGGGAGAAAAGGGGAACGTGAAGTATATAGAGAGAGCGGAAGAGGAAAAGGCTTTGAGTCAGGAGGCTGGCACATGTGGTGTGTAGGGAAGTATTATGAGCAAGGGGCTATTTTGGTCGAAAGAGTCGGTCGAGTGACGTGGCTGATTTGGATGAAGAACAAGGTGCGTTATAGGAGTGGTAGAGATTGTGTTGGACAAATTTTTCTGAAAGCACGAGATGACTGACGAAGAATAGAGGACGAAGAATAAAATTTTGGGTTTGGGCTTTCACAGTACGTTTTCGGAATTAGGGAGGTACTTCGTGGGCTGGTGGTGGTAGGCTGAATGGCTTGTTAGATCGTGAGCGTGCTGTAAATTCAATGGTAATGGTGTGGTTTAGGAATTATAGCGGGTGAGCAGGTTTATAGGGTGAAAACTGTTAAGTCAGAAATTGTCATGAAGATGACTAAAGCGGGTATAGGAAAAGATCAGGTTGGGGAATGCGAGAAAACATGGTGATCAAGTAGTGATGAGCAGTACGAGCGAAATGGAGGGTGGAGGGTGCTTATGGAGCGACAGAGTGCTGTTAACTGGTTTGTGGCGAAGTCGAGAGGGTTTGAGGAGGTATTGGTGGAGAGATTTGGCAGGGTGTGGTACCAGGAGGGGTTTGAAGTAACGTAGAATAAGATAAGGTTATTTTGATGAGGACAGTCTCAGTGTGAAGTTATGTTAGATATGAGCAGGGAAGCAAGTGTCTGAGTTTAAATATTTTAGGGTATAAATCGTAGTGGCATTAGAAGCCGACCGGCCATTGCATAATGATGACTATCGTGTGAGTTGATGGTGTGGCGCCGACGGGCTAGAGCAGCTGTTGGAAATAGAAGGCGTCAAGTATCGAGGAAGAGATGGTAACAGGGTAGATGGTTCGGGAACTGTGATTCAGTATGTATGGACCGCTATCTGCGAATTGTATCTGGTTGAGGTCAAATCGTTGTGACATATATTGGCAGACACATGGAAGGAACGAGGGGCTTACGTTCCTAGGAGTCCGAACAAGGTATCCTATTCTCGTGTGTCTGGTGAGCGGTTGTTAGGTATGAACATGGTTGGCAGAGTATAGACCGATGAGATGGTATTCAGATGGGAGGTCAGTTAACGAAGGAATTCGGGTATTATTTGTGGTGAGGGTTAATACGCATCGATCAGAAGGTATTGGAGTCTAACATTGTTCGGATGATGATAGGCGAGACGATGGAAGAGGCGTGAACAACGGAAGATCAGTATGCACTAGAAGGCCGTAGGGTGAGACTTACGGATAGTATAGGGGTCGGGTGTGTGTGAAGAAGTTGAGCCGTGTGGAGAATGAAGAAATAAAGTGTGACTGGTGAGTCACAGAGTATGTCTCTATCTCTGTAGAACGGTGTTGCGGGGGATGAGGGCGATTCTGAGTCCGGGAGGGAGGGAACGAATGTCGATCTTGAGAGGTTAGGAAGTAGGGGATGGCAATTAATAGAGAGCAGATAGGCACTGCAAGCGGAGTGGAGTTTAGGAGGTTGCTTTAGGCGGGTTAATCACAGGCGAAGCGCTTACGGGCGTATGCGGAGATGAAATTGGACTGATAAGCGTAACATGGCGTGATTTTAGGAGTGGGCGTGAATATAGCCGGAAGAAGGGAACGATGACGATTGTCTTATTGAGTCAGGAGATGACAACGTTGAGAACCTAGATGCGCTGGATGCCAGAGGGGGATAGGTGTCTGGCGAGGATGTGTTTTGATACGAGTTAAGCTGGATTTGTTTATTGTGTTGGGTAGTTAGGGGGGGCTTGGTTGTATGGTTTCACTGGCAGGGGAATGAACTACCTACCTTGACGATTTAACAATAGTGCAGGGTCGTTGCGGTCCTATGATGCTCTTAGTGGATTATTACTGTCTGTGACGAAGCTTACTAATTAAGGTAGAGGGCGGAGGCTGGGTTTTTCGGACGTATGTCATTATTCTATCAACTGCTTTCTTTCCACGATAGCGTTGTAGCATTCCCATCTGGGCGCAAGAGGAAGGAGGAAGAAAGAGAGAAAATATTATAAAATTTAATAATTATTATAATTTTAATATATAATTAAAGATAATAATATCATATTTAATATTATTATATATAATAATTATATAATATATAAATTTATTATATTATATTTCCAAAAAAGTTATAAATTATTTTTATTAGAGTATGAAGGCTAGAGCGTGTATGCCATTGAGAGAACAGCATTTTCGAGCTAGAACTAGCCGTCATAGGCGTTACTGAGTAATTTTACTCTGAGTTTGCGTCTCCACGGGGGTGAGAGCGGACCATAGAATGTAACACGGCACGTAGGATAATCAACGTGAATGCAGGCTTTGAGCGGTAATATGATAGAGTCTTCAGGGGCAGCACTGCGGACAGGCGGTAGACTCCTTCGAATGCACGCGTACGCAGCAGGCCGCGCTGCAGTTCGCGCGTCTGGCGTGCCTGCAATCGCTCAGGTCAAGGTCTTGTAGGACCAAATTCTCTATGGACTCGTGGTATCGCTTCGAGCATAGCTTAGAAGGGAGAGGGTATCACATAGCAGAATGCGCGAGACCGTTACCTTGGGCAAAGGCACGGCGGGGCGGTGAGGAGCGTTAAGGGGTACCGACTGCATCTGGCTTTCGGCCTGCACTCGATGTCCATAGGCCGGTATGACGGAAGCGCTAATCCGGACGTGAGTTGACTGCACGGCCCAGGAACTAGGACGATGGCATATCAGCCGCGGCGCGGTAGTTCGAATAATGGAGGCTAGCTGCAGTGTTTAGGTGGATGTGGTAGCAGGAAGACCGTAGGAGGGTATTGTTGCCCAGGGCTGAGCGTTCTGACATGCGCTAGTTCATCGTCCGATATCAGATTATCTGGGTGTGGAACATCATAAGGTATCAAAGCGCTGAGGTAAATACTACGAGGGTGTATCGTCTCTTCAACGTTAGGTGTGTGTCTAATCGGCGGGAGTTTCAGAAGCACTGTTTTAGCTTTACCAAATGGGCGAGACGCCGTCTGGGACAGAATAGTAAACTGGAGGAAGGATCTGGTGAGTAGCATGTGAACCAGCCGGATGGTCTGCGCTCAACACCAAATCGACAACAGCGGTGCCGTGGCTCTATGATCTATGGCGTCGTCTGCGGCGAGGTCGAAGGGGAGCGCTACAGTTGTCGAGTAACGCAGTGAGGTATTAAGTAAGGATACAATGCAAGTGATTTCGCGCGCGAAGTACGACACGAGTTAGCGAGGGCGTAAGCATGTGATGATGACCCGGCCATGTGATGGGGGGAGAGAGAGACAGAGAGAGAGAGAGAGGAGAGAGAGAGAGAGAGAGTCCTATAAATAGGAGACGTTTTCATTAAGAAAGGTCCGTGTAACGACAATTAACAATAACGCTAGATTTGGACAGATCGAAAAACAACAAATCAAGATAAATTTAGAATATTCCCTATGCTCCATTATATTGAACTACTTATATATAGTATATAATTATTATATATATATATATATTATATATATATATATTATATATATATATAGTATATAATATATATTATATTAGTATATATATATATATATATATATATGTATAAGTTATACACATATATACCGTATATATTATATATATATAAAAAATATATATATAAATTTAATATATATATCTATAATATATATATATATATATATATATATATATTATATATTATATTATATATAGATATTTTAATATATTGTTATATATATATATATATATATATTAATGATATAGTAGTATATATATATATATATATCTATAAATATATTATATAGTAGAATATATATATATATATATATTAATATATATATATATATTCTATATATTAGTATATATCTATATATATATATATTATATAATATAATAGTAATATATTAAATATATTATAGATACTATATATATATAGTATATATTATATATATATATATAATATATATATTATATATATATATATCTATATAGTTTATATTATTATATATATATATATAATATATATATTATGTATATATAGTTTAGTTATATATATATATCTATACTATATATATCTATATATATATATATATAATATTTATATATATAATTTATATATATATATATATATCTATAAGTATATGAATATATTTAAATAATATATATATTTAAGTATATATACTAATATATATAGTATATATATAATATAGTAGGTATATATATGGTACTTGCTGTCAAAATTAACGCACCACTGGCTCAAATGACGTTAACAGGTTACAAGAAAAGGAGGAGAACGTTTGTGTAACTTTAGTATGAAAATACATAGTACTCGGGGCCACATACGAATGGTAAGAGATTGTCGATGGACGCCCTTAGGTAAGTCCCATGTGGCCCTGCGATGGGTCCTGGTGATGTTGGTCGAATGCGTTTATTCTAACTGGACGTTATCGTGGGAAGGAATTGGTGTGGATACGAGGTGGGGATACGGGGACATACGGGTGACGGATGTCTGCTCCTGTAGCATTGCCGCAGTTAATGAACAGACCCATTTAAGGCGTCGCAAACTCTGGTACGCATCCGTTAAAAGTTGCGTGCCCAGACCGATGAGAGATCCAAATTCAAAAATGGCATATACCTCCCTAATCTTACATTGCGCGTACCTCTTAGTTATGTCGTCGATGACCGAATGCGGATCGGGGTGGTGGAGACTGACTCTGGACCGACGTTAAAACTGCACATTGCCCAAACGCGCGTCCAACTGCTAGTCGCGCCCGGTCGATATTCCTGGTGTGTCTTGGTTCATAGAAGGCCTGCATGGCCACAAATTATATTGCTCAACACGGCGTCGCGAATTTCATATAATCATCACACGGACCCCACGTACTTCCTTGCATCTGTATTTGAATGTGGCCTTACTGTTTTTATGCAACTCTACAGCTTGCATACTTATAAAAGGGGTCTTCAACGAAAGGTCATGGCCAGTCATTATATAATATATATAAATTATATATAGGTATGTATACTAGTATTAGTATAAATATTAATATGTAATACTATATATATATATATTGTATAAATATATATATATATATATATATATATATATACATCATATTATATATATAGTATATAATATATATGATATTAATATATAATATATATATATAATATATATATAGTATAATATATATAATATATATATATATATAGATATAGTATATATATATATATATAGCATATATGTATACATATATATAATATATTATTATATATGATTATATTATATATATATATATATATTATATATTAATAATATATTATATATATATAATATTATATATAATATATATTATATATATATAATAGATGATATGTATATATATAGTAGTATATATTAGTCAATGTACATGGAACACCACGGCTAAAGTTAAGAAGCGACCATAACTGCTGAAAAATCAACAGCATGGGTGGGTCCTGCACATCATGTTTCAAGTGTCAAAGGAAGATTTGAATGGCGAAAATGAATATTCATTCAGTCAAAAAATTAAAACAAAGATAAAATTGTAATCCTTGCATTATAAAATAGTCCTGATATTACATAGCAATCATTGTTGTAAGAAGTATTCACTCCTTTGGAGATACAAGAATTTAGATATCTGATAAAAGTTTGAAGATTCAGATTAAGGTATAGATAGATCTTTAAGAAGTTGTTTGGCGTAAAGATAGGAAGAATGACAAAGGCGATAGGGTCCAGAAGGAACATCAATGACAGATATGGGACAATTGGCGTGGTAGGCGGCCCACACCGGCAAATAATTGCAAATGGAGGAGGGTCCTGTGACATATTGTGACTGTAGGTGATATTGGTGTGGCCAATACGGAGGCGTGCAAGTATTCACTTCGTGTAAGCGCTTTCGTCCGGTGGTGGAGACCATCATCTATGATCGGGCTTTGATACTTTCGGAAGAATTTCGCTCCCCGTGATCAACTCGTCCAGGCACTCTAACAGACAAAGATCGATTAATCCTTGGGTTGGAGAGCAGGATACGTTAACATTTTGATGGAGGTTCGGCCTTGTCAAATGGCATCCGGGGAGGTACTGAGCAGCTTCCGAGAAAGAAAAGGCGCATTCTTTAAGCGCCTCTCTATCAGTGGCATCGATTTCATTGCCAGTTTTCCGCCTGTGCTGAGAGGGTCCAAACATAAAATAATGTGTTTTTTAAGAGAGTGTAGCAGCCGAAGAAATTGTTGTAAGCGGATACCATTGTGTTTTTTGAATAGGGTTTATATATTATATTATCATATATATATAGTATATATATATATATATATATATATATTTATTATATATATATATATAATATATATATATCATTATATATATATATAATATATATATATTATATTATATATGATATGATATGATGTGCAAGTATCACCTCGTGTAAGAGCTTTCGTCCGTGGGAGGAAGACCACTCACTAATGCTCCGGCTTTATATTTCTGAATTTCGCTCCCCGTTGATCACTCGCGCAGCACTCTAATCCAACATAGGGAATCGAATCCTTGTCGGAGAAAGCAGGATAGTAATCATTTGATGGGAGGCGGGCCTTGTCAAATGGCATCCGGTAGATACCTGGAACAGCTCCGAAAGAATAGAGGCGGCAATTTTTAGCCTCTCTATCAGTGGTCATCGATTTTCAATTGGCCGCAGTTAACCCTACATGACGAGGGGTCCCAACAATAAAATAATTTGTTTTTTTAAGAGAGTGTAGCAGCCGAAGAAATGTGTACAGCGATACCATTGCGTTTTTTTGAATAAGGGGTTTATATATATATATATATATTATAGTATATATATATAAATATATATATATATATACTATATATATATATATATATATATAAATATATATATTATATATATATGATATCTATTGAGTATCAGAGGCAACTCCTATACTCGTGCTGCTCGTGGTTAGCATCACGAGTTAACATTATAGAAAACGCATCGGATTCCTTTACAATATCATACATAGTCGATAAAGAATTCTCTGATTTGGTACAGATAATTAGATAATTATTATACAATAAAGTATAAGAAGATTACTGTAAAATTGAAAGAAGGTAGTGCAATGATTCGATCGCTGTTGATAATTCTATTTTTCAATCCATTAAAAAAAGGTGACTTTCGTGCCCAAATCGAAAAGCGGAGATTGTGTGTATGTGAATTTTAAAAAACGAAATCAGTTATTTTTTGTACTTTTTTATATTACTGAAATGGTGTTTACATTTTGAATGTTTGCATTAACTAATCTTGTCTGCGTTTAATTAAAAATATAAATAAACATTAACTTAATTCTTTCTCTCACTAAGATTCTTTTTTTTTTTAAATAGGCTTTAAATAAAAAGTTAATGCATTTTCAATATTATTACAAATTTAAAATATCTTCAAAGATTAAAATAAATATATTTTAGAAAGTTAATTTGTTCTGCGCTTTCAAATAAATTTTAACATTAGATTTGATATTAGTTTATTATCTTCAGGCATTTCTACTAAAAAGTAGTTAGATTATTTAGATATTTCCTTTATTTGCTTTTTCATCCTATTTTTTTTTTATTTCTCTAGGATCCTTGGTACCAAAGCATAATTGGAACTATTCAACATCTTAGCAAGAAAAATATTCAGCAGATTCAAATAAAATATGGATGCTCTGAAAATAATTAACTGAAATATAAAATTAACTACTGATAAAAATAACTCTCATTGATTTATATTTATATATATTATATATTTATTAATTTATATTTATATATCTGAAAACCGTTGCTATGAGTTGAATATAAATATTTAGAAAAAAATAGTTTTTTGGGGGGCATTGTGTTAACTTTTATAGGATTTATTGATATTCTCTGAAAACTTTTATGAACAATCTGTGCTATTATTGGTATAAGTAGCCCGTTGGAAATGAAGAAATTGTGCTCCACAATTTAATCAATGGTTTTTATTGCATTGTATTACGGATAAGTCGAGTTACTATTTAGGAATTATAATTACATAATCTTGGGTTTTTCTAATAAAACTTCTAATAAACTCTTTTATGTTCCTACAAGCTATCCGGGCGTATAGAAAGAATTAATTAGCTATACCTTATAATTTATTAAAAATTGTTGATGTTGTAAAACCAGTTAATGAAAAAGCAGAAATAATGGCATGACTTCTGAAGTTCGAAATGGTGGCTAAAACACACCAAAAAATGAAAAATTCGTTCTACCTATGCTTTTAGAGAGAGAGGCATTGTCGTGTTTTCTCGAAATGCCTGAAAAACAAAAGAATTCTGCAGAATAAATAAAAAATAAATTGAAAAGGGTCTTCAGAGAAGATCCTTTTGTGGCTTTCAAGAAACTTTGTGAGAAGAAATGGAGGGGAGAGCCAATTGTTGTATATATAACTGACTTAATGATACTTGCGAGAAACACTGGGCTATCCGGAGAAGTGATCATAAAGAGGGCTATGATGAATGGATTGCCGGAGGGATTTTCCAGGGAAAAACAAAAATTCTGTGCAGAAACGAGTAACCAGGTCTAGAAGAGACGTAAATATTAGGGCCAGTTGCGGGAAGATCCAGATGGGAATGAAGAAGAAAGCAAAGTTCAGAGAGGTTAGTGGGTTCTATCAATGGGATAGACCTCATTTCAGAAGAAATAATAAATAAAATATAATAAATAAATAAGAATAAATAAATAGAATAAATAATAAATAAATAAATAAATAAAAATAAAATAAGTCCAAGCGTTAAAGCGAATCTATTATGGTTTATCGGATGCGGAGGTAAAGGATTTTCGCGCGGTAATGCATTTTCAGGTTTTCGGGAACGATTTGAGGGGTCTTATGCTGGGAATCGGCCCTCTGATTTCAAAGTTCGGTGTCTCCTTTAAAAGAATAAGGCTTAAAACGGTAAAGACCAGTTAACAGGTGGTGTGGACTCCTGGGTGCACTAAGTAACTTGTATAGGCAAGGGAACTTGTGAAGAGAGATGGACTTTCAAAGGAAAATTTTTGCATTTGAGGGAGAAGGGTTGAAAGTGAACGAAACTCCAACATTGCTTATTAAAATAAAAGGAGAAGAACGATCTTTTGGAGGTGTAGTGATGAAGAAATATATGTTCGGGAGTAAACATAATTACTAGATTATATTGGTCTGTAGATCCGGGCGAGTTTATATATATATATATATATATATATAGTATATATATATATATATATATCATATATATATAGTATATATATTAATAATATATATATATATATACTATATATATATATATAGTATATATTATTTTTAGTGTATGATATATATTATTATATATAATATATATATACTATATATATATAAATATATATATAGTATATTTCTCCTCCTCACTCCCTCATTTATAGTGCGAGTGTAAATGTTGCATGAAGGCAGAGGAGCGTGTTTAGGTTTCTAGAAATATTTGTTTAATAGCGTATATAGGCTTATGTTAGTTAGGGTTTTAATAAGATAACTTATTATTATATATTAAGTTGCCTCTATGAATATATTTTATTACAGTACCTAGATTATATAATTAATCTACAATGTATTCGTTTACACGTAATTTTCAAAATAATACTAATCCCGGAATAATAATTTTATTGCACATATAGAATTACTATGATATATGAATAATTATACTGCTATATATCCATATATATATAGTTATTTCTCACTTTATCTTGTATAAGGTATAAGATTATATATTTAGATAGTGAATAAATGGGAGGAAAACATGTTCCAAATGGACACACCAATATATATTTATACATTTAAGTAATTTATATTATATATATATACTATACTATATAATTATATATATAATTATATACTAATAGTATTATATATATATATATATATATAATATATCTATTATATATTTATATATATATATAGTATATATATATATTATATATATTATATATTATGTAAATATATATAATATAATTATATATATATATTAATTAATTATATATTAATATATTAATATATTTATATATATATAATTAAATATATAAATATAATATATATATATATTATATATAATATTAATATTATATATATATTAATATATAATATATATATTAATATATATATAGTATTATATATATATTTATACTATATGCTAAGCGTTTCCCGAATAGTAGACACCTTGTACTCTATAAATAATTAGTGGTATAGACTAATAAAAAAATTGAATACATATATTGAATTCATAGCTCGAACATTTTATATGCTTGTATGAAAACATGATAAATATATATCTGTAACAAGTATTAATTTATTAATGCATTTGCTTATAAAATTATTAATCAATTATATTAAATAATAACGCCTTGAATATAACATCTTACGCACTATAGGATTTATTGGGATATTATCTCTGGGTGACCGATAATGGGTCCTCCTACATCTATACTGTAAAGGAAATTGATTGAATTTGGAGAGACTCTTTTTTTTTTTTTAACTCCTAATACATGCGTGAGCGTCATATTGGTAAAAAGGATTCGGTTTTATTATATTCGTTTTTATACGTGATTCACTTTAATATAATATATATTGTAACTATATTATATATTAATATATAACTGTGTGTGTGTGTGTATTAATATATATATTATCTATAATATAAATATAATTATATATATTAATTATATAATATATATTATATATATATATTTATATATACTATAATACTAGTTAATATATTATCTATATATATATATATATATAATTATATCTATAATATATTACTATATATATAATATTAATATATATATATATATTAATGATATATATATATTAAATGGTTAGATTTTTATTAAGTTATGAAAACACTCTTTTTAACTATGGTGTATTACGTGTTGGTTAGTGATTAGGGTTAAGTGATTATGGTTATATATATATATATATATATATATATATTAATTAATTATATATATACTATATAATATATATTATTATATATATATATATATATATATATCATATATATATATATACTATATACTATAGTATATATATATATATATATATATATATATATATATATATATATATATATATCTATATATATATATATATATATATAAAATAGGTATATATATATTAATTTCATTATATATATATATATAAATTAATATATATATATATATATATATATATTATAATACATATATATATATATAATAATATTAATTAATTATTTATGAATATTGTACTCTCCACTTATAAGGAGTTCGAATATTGTAGTGTATCTCTATAAAAACTTGTTTTAATTCAAAACCCATTCATACTTTTGGCTTATATGATATTATTTCGGGTCATGCCTATTTCAACTTGACCATTTTTTCACATTCTTCAATAGATGAACCTATTGCTCAAAAGATAGGATAACCATATTATTCAAAACATACTTATTGACTATTATATCTAATATATACTGATACTCCTTTCGATAATGGCTCATTTAATACATCAACTTTCCTTTTACAATATCAGAGTACTTGTTGTTATATAATATACTTTTAAATACACATATGTATCTGATCACCTACTATACTCTGCATTTATTATTTAATTTGGTCGTCTAATTTAAATTTATATTCACATATTAATATATATATTATAATATAACTTATATTATATATATATATATTTAATATATTATACTATATATATATATATAATATATAAGCTTATATTATATATTTATAAATATTATATCTAATATATATATATTATATACTATTATATATAATAAATACTATTATAATATATATATAAATATATTATATAATTATATATATCTATAATATCATATTAATATATATAATATATATATATATTTATATATATATATAATATATATATTATATTAATTAATTATATATAATATATATATATATTATTATATATATATATTAGTATTATTATTATATATATAATATATATATATTAATATAAGTATAATATATATATATATATTAATATATTTATATTGTGAGAGCCTAGGATGTAGCGTGAATTATATGACTACAGAGGAGGAAGGGGAGGAGGAATGAATGAAATACCTACTTAGAGAGTTAAAATACAATAGAACTATGAGGAATTAAGAATTGCTCAGTGGTAGGCCGTGACGAGGATATCATGCTCAATACTAAAAACATGGGAAAATTGTCATTAAAGTCACTCATTTATATTCTAATATAATGAATTTTCAAATATAAGTGAGATGTGAAATAAATTATAATGTTGACAGTGATTGAGTTAGGAAAAGAGAGTCCATGTATGAAGAGAAGAGAAATTAGCACAAAGATAGATGCAGAGTTACGTAATAACAATAAGATAAACTAATATATTATGAGGAGAGTATAATAATAATAATGTGGTAAAATTTTATTTGATGCGATATAAGAGATATATGTATGTTTTGGTTGGGTAGTGAGATCAATAATCATATATAATGAGAGGATCTGAGAATAAATTGAGGATAGGTGTCAGTAGTAAAGATTTAGATAGATAATGTTACTAGCACGGATTGCAAGTATCCTAAATAACATCATGATCATATTTTTCAACAATATAGTAAGATGTGCGTGAAGCTCAGAGAAAGAGAATACTATCAAGAAGTTGGGATGTGTATATAAGGTCTCAGTGTAATGCTGCATTTGCCCAGTCTCGGTATATGATTATCATGAAGATATATTATAGAAATTTGGGGTAGAATGTGGGAGAAGTGGATAATAGAAGATCTGCTAGTGAAGGTCTCTATATTTTTGTAGATTTTGTCACGTATAAGAGTCTGTGTCAATTTGAGCCATCTAGTGATATGAATAGCATGAAGAGAGAAAGTGGTATGAGAGTGAGGGTGTACGGAGTAATAGGATTCTGGAGTGGCTGTAGTGTGCAAGCGTCATGTTGTGTTGACTTAGTTGCGCCACTTGTTGTACAGCTCATAGGAGGTCTTGCTCGCACTCAAATGGTATAAATGCGAGTAATGGGAGAAATGCCGTGCCAGCAGTGATAGGTTTTATTGCGGATAGACCGCAGCCTGGGATAGAAACTATCATATGAAGCATAAGACCTGCAACGCATGAGCTTTGCACTCACCTTCGAGCATAGAAGTGTACTGAAGCTCCAACTCTTTAAAATAGAGATTGGACTCAACATTCAGAGAGCAATATCGTGACATAATCGCGCTGATTTGTCTGATTGAACGAGTGGGACATGATTACGTCGACCATAGATGACCTCTCCTCATTAAATTATGCTCACAGCTCAGTCGATTCAATTTTTGATACTACTACGAATTGGGGTCGTGTATTTACTCAAAAAATATATTCCTTTACCTTCTCAGCATCATCCATGAAGGCCGATTAAATAAAAAGACGAAGAAACTCACCGTACGCTTGAAAATGTTTATGACATTTGCCGTGTAGAACTTTCACACAGAATGTGGAATGTCTTATACCGTTAATTCTACACCTCTCGCTCTGTCTATAGTGAACAAGTGGATACCCAAAAGAGGTTAAATATTTATATATATCACCTCAATTTCATGCTGACACTCTAAATAATGATTAGTGTTAATTATCGCATATAGAATATAGAGACATTTTAGTATTCAAATACTACAAAACTGATTATCGCTCCTCTTAAGCAAGAATACGACGTTCATAGCGGAAGATTGGCAATTTACAACACCCACTTAGCACTCCTCAGCTCAATATAGACAGCTTACACGCAGCTCTGAGTAGGATACACATATGATGTCGAAGGATGCTCAGATGCTATGCATATTTAGGACTTAGGAGGTGGAACCCTCGCTTATTTTGGCTATGACTGATCGCAGCAACCGACGTTAGATCGGATTTCGGCACAAATGTGGCAAAGGAGTGAGGAAGGGAGAGATTGAGACACGATGAACGGCACTTGTGAGACCAGAAGGTAGAAGACCACAGCGGATAAGACCGTGAGGAGAGATGGAATGGATCGGTTGGCGAGGGCTGCTCACTCGTAGAGGCAAGACGGAGACGCGCAAGTAGACAGAAGTAACACGAGTCTTGTAAATACTAGAATATCCTCTAGATGAAAGAATATCCACTTGCGAAGGAGTATCCACCCTACAGTGCTCAATCACCTCAAAACAGTAGTGAAAATCTTCTCGTAGGCTTCTAAATAGACTCACCAAATGAATCTGTCTGTGGAATATTTACCTACCGCTAACTCTCTACATAACATAATTATCATATACTTAAGAGTACATGCAACGCAGAACTAGCCAAGAGCGACTTATCTTTGTATATTCTCGATTATAAATGAGCTTATTATCTCCAACTACAATATACCTTCATATCTATATTAAATATAATAACGTGCAGTAGTAATAGGAATACCGTGCTAGTACTAACAAAAATAACAAACTTCTCCTCTTGTCATGACAAGCTCTGAGAATCTGATCATCTCACTAACTATTATTTTTCTCTGAATAATCAAGTTATGTCTTATAAACCTTCATACTCTCCTTACCCATACATATATTACTTCAATACCTATAAATTACATTTTTTATCTTGTTGGTTTTTCATATTTGTTTAGCTGTTTATAATACCCACTAACGGAACCGAGATTTCATCTCCCTATGGTAATGATATACTCTCATTATCGATGCGTATGATTAGACCTGTTTACTATGGAAGCGAAATCGTCTCCCATCAGCAACAATATAGCTATGATATGTAATATTCAATCTATTTTAAGAGTTGTATATTCATAAATCTGTCTCTACTTAACTGATTCTTCTAAACTTTTCATAAGGCCACTCGACCTTGCCTCTGGATGAATACCTCCTCTCATTATCTATCTGATGCCAGGGAGAGAGAGTGTAGCTTCTCAAATACATATACAAGTAATTAATATACCTCAACGATTACTATGGTGAACAGTTATATTTAAATAAGTACCTATAATCACTATCACCTATATGATCGGTCTATACACAATATGTTCATTGATCACGCTTTGATATATGTTTAACCATCTACTCTCGATATAATTTATCACATTTTTATCCCTTACTCATATACGTAGTAATATACCTGTATTACCACTAAATCTTGGTATATAGACATCTTAATTTAAAACTTTTTCTTCTCAGCAGCTACCATACTCCACCATGCCCTTAACGTACTTTCTGGCACTTTATTAAATCGGTGATAATATGGAGAGACTTTGCTGTCGTTTCTTTTGCTAATCTATGCTTTGCCGAGTGACATCCTTAGGCTTCTGATGGAGCAACGCTCTATGATCGCATGAGTGGATAATAGGTGTAGGTGGCTTGACGTGGGAGAGTAGTAGCGTTTAATAGGAGTTGTGATGTGTATCAGAGGGTTTGACTCATTCTCCATCTTACATCATAATCTTTATCTCTACATAAAATATCCATGGTTCGTATGGGGATGTTCTCTTATATGGCTTACCTATATTCATAGAGATAATATATTACTAAGTGAGGGAATATAAATATATATATATATATATATATAAGAGAGACATCATATGTGCGGCTTATCGGGCATATAGGAAAAACTCTCTCAGTTCTCTATACTACTATCCAACTATTATACTTATAATATTTATCATAATTTCTGCTATTCAGTAAATCGTGTTGCACAGGGCTATTTATATCGACAGGCTAAGCGCGCTTCTCAGCTAAACCAGAAAGTGCCGACTCTATCACCTACTTCTCGGCTTAGGTGGTGTGTGGTCTCCTAACTGCATAATAATTATTTCATTTGGCCTCTGCACAAAAACTTTCTCTCAACTAACCTAGATATTGGAAAGTCTTGGCCTTGGCGGAGATTATGGTCAGTCTCTCTCTGAGGTTATGTCAGCTAAGTCTATCTTGAAAAGGCTCTAAATAGATCGTCGGCCACTTTTGATATATGATGTGCATGATTGGCCCTAGGAGCCCCGATGTGAGTACGAGTTCTCGAATTCTCACGTAACACCTCAATCTCTCTTTTATACCTACACTCACTCACAAGTGTTTTGTCGTATGTGCCACATTCGTTACTCACCTGGGTTTGAATATAATAACAGGCCAAGGTAAGTACAGCTTGAGATGATGAGGGTTGTATTTCAGGATCCCTCTGAAAGTGTGGGATGCGTTGATGTGAGGCGCCCGACTGAGGTGTCCTCAACTGAAACAATAGAGAATGTGAGGGAGTGTTGCACTGTACAGCTGGAAGCGTCGCGACCGAGGCACTGTATCTGTCGAGGAGAAATAACACGGTCTAGAGCGTATCGCTAGCACCTTAAGTGAGTCTGTGATTGCTATAAT
This sequence comes from Trachelipus rathkii, assembly GCA_015478945.1. Lineage (NCBI taxonomy): Eukaryota > Metazoa > Arthropoda > Malacostraca > Isopoda > Trachelipodidae > Trachelipus > Trachelipus rathkii. The sequence goes on from JABUQX010112450.1 coordinate 33,053, forward strand.
GCTCCGAGTGGTCTAGGGGAAGCTCGTCAGAGATTTCGGCGTCGAACAAGCGATGTATAGGGGCGGATGTCCTGATGCCTTTGCCTAACTTCATGTTAACACTTATTCTACGCTCTATAATTTTTGATACTTCTATATTTCGGTGTCAATAGGTTTTTGAAACTCTTCTTTGATCTTACTCATATAGTTCCGCTAGGATCATTCTTGGTCATCCATTCCGATGTGTGTCTCTAGCTATGCAATCCTGAAATGAGTGCGAACGCATAATTGTCGTAAGAGCGAGCAGTTCGATCAACATGGTCGACATCATTCACATCCTCCTCCTTCTCTCTCATCATATCACCTCTGGTATTTCTATAATGTGCTATTCCTGCGCATGCCCACTTCAGGCGCTATACTCAAGTTTGCCTCTCCCATTTGCGAGTTGTCTTTATTTTGCATCAACTCTCGCGATCTCTACGAAAATACGCATATCAGCGCGGTCTTCTGGGTCGCGATGGGCGCAAAACTGTCTGTAGGCTAAATAATGCCAGACAATGCATGCCGATATTGGTGCCTACTCCTTGCTCGGCAGAGCTTTTCCACTTCATATCTCATGATGAGTATATATGTTCTTAGCGGTATATTTCTATTCTCTCACTCTCTTGGGCGATAGTCTTCTCCCACTCCAAGGTGCCTTATGATCCGGGAGACATCTTTCTCTACACTTTCATAGTTCTTAACTTGTGGTGTTTGTCTTCCGGTTCTAAGTTGGATTACCACTTCAACTTCGTCTGCATTTATCTCGTTTTTCATCAACGGATCTCGTCTCTCAGCTGTAGTCTAACTTCTCAGTGCAGCTTCCATCTTAATGGACATTCTTCTAAATCACAGCGTCTTATCCCACTCAATTCTTTCGCTCTGCCTACTCCTCTCTCTAATTACATAATATTATGACTCCCCTTACTTTGCTCACTCTTAGCTATTTGACAAAGTAAACTATTTCCCTTATTCAAGAATTGATACTGTCTTTCAGATCAATATATATCTGAAATTTTCTATTTTTACTATATGGTAATGTGAGACGGCAGAGAGACTATCTTAAGCGTCGATCATTGGATTTTTTATTCGTTGGGTATTGAACTTTGCTCGTTTTATTTACTCTGTAGATATATTTCAACTTTCTCTTCCATATATACTCAAAACTACATTTTTTTTTTACGTGACACACTCACTTCTAATAAAAATCTAATACGAGCCAAGAACCTAACTCTTCTATCTTATTATCGACGCTTATATCTGCGAATTCTCAGATGTTGTCATTTCTCGGTGTGAGGTTCTAGAGGTGCGCGTAATTTCTCGTGGTCTGAAACAGTACTAAAACTCACCAATCAACATCTATCTCTCTTTGGAACTCCTCAGCTTACTAACTAAGGTTCGCATGAGTGTGACTATCTCAATAAGAAACTGGAAGTTATGGTTCTAAGTTTGCGTAGGTAAATATTTTATTTCTTCTGCACAGCTACTCCAGTATATAAGGGCTTATTCGCCCTTGTTTGGAGTTATCATGGTTATCTCTACTCATTTAGGGGGTATAGGGCTTCCGGCTCCTCCTCTTCTATTGAGACAGAGTTTGAAGTCTATAAAAGTACCTATAGTGTACCTATTATTAAGACTGTTACCTTATTATATTCGGATACTCATACTTTGACCTTATACTATATTCTCCGCGTACGTGCGTGAGCTGAGCTCAACTAAATTCTATCTATTTCTATATAGGATACTTATAACAAGGATAGATTATATTCACTTACAGAGGTAGTTTGAGCTCACAATATCACGCATTTCCTCATCACTCCATATATGCGTTAGCCCATACATCAGATTATAAGGTGTGTATATAACTCTCTTGCCTTGTCTTTGCATTTATTATGTGACGCAGTGTAATGACTACATATGTAGTCAATATCACTTGCTGTTCGTTTGTGGTGTACATCGTTGTCAAATGTGATTCTGCTCTTCTTTCTCTTCTTAACTTTCTTCCAACACTTCTTGAAGACTCACGGCTGTGTGAACTCAATTGAAAAAAACTGGATTTTATTTTCAACAATTTTTTGAACAATGATGTACTTCGCTGGACTCCCACACAGTATTGATTTTTCCTCATTTGTCAGTACATGTGTTACCTTCAATGGCAAATGCTGTGGGCTAGTGACGAAGATATTATGTTTTATATATATTTAAATTAAAAAAAAAATCATGAAATATTTACAACCTGATTCTACAAATGCAGCTTAATGAGTGTACCGACTGACAAATGTATCAAAAAGCTTCATGGAGAAGAGATGTCTTGATGCCTCTGCGTAGCGCCGAGCAGTGTATTCGGATATTCGCTACGACTTTAACTCGACTTACCGGGTCAAAATTGAACCGATACTGTACAAACTCGTCAGAAAACGGCCAAATCATTAAGTTTTTCCTTCGGTGTTATTATTTTACATCTACATACTGAATAAATAACAATGCTTCATTTTAATAATAAAAAATTGTTATATTAATACAATAAAATTCACATAAAACATTAGCGTGATAAAGATGTCCAGTGTATGACTTTTGATTCTTAAATTGTTACGTTTTAAAGTTTCGTTATGATTCCGTATTCAAATAAGCAAACCTTCATTTCAATTTCAAAGAGAAACCTTGAAAATATTTTCGCTTCCCTGTATTCGACGTTCAACACAAAAGAGACTTTGGTCCTTTTAGATTTAATTATTCGCTTAATAGCCAATAATGAGGCGCAAACAGTTATAATCAGTTCCATAAAACCCACTTATGAGGCACTGCGGAGAATTGTTTTGCGACAAAACTCGAGACGAAGCAATAATCGAAGCGTTTACGCGGTACTTTCAAAATAGCCAAGAATTTCTCTGCGACGGGCTGCAGCTGGTTTCAAAGGACTTTTGAAGAGTTAAATATTAATGCTGTTTGCTTTCTGTTCACAAACACACACGACACACTCACACACACACACACACACACACACACACACAGGGCATATATATATATATATATATTATATTATATATATATATCTATATAAATATTATATATATATATTTTAATATATATAATATATATATATATATTATATATATATATTATATTTATATATATATTATATATAATGGTCACCCTCTAGAAGAGGCCCACAATCTATACTTCAAAACTTACAACAAGTTACCAGGAAAAAGGAATACATTGCTGGAATGCTGTCCAATTTTAGTGCGGAAAATGTAAAAAAAAAAACATAAAAAAAAAAAAAAAAAAAAAAAATATATCTCCAAAACTCAATAGCTAAACAGACGCGAAAAGGAATAATTTTTTTGGAATCGCGTAAAAATTTTTGGATAAGGAAAATGTAAAAAAAAATAAAAAATAAAAGAATTTTATTTATTAATAATTATAGTAATATGATAGAGAGCCTATTTAGAGACCTTTTGGTTACTCGTTAAAATAAATAATAGACTTTCTATTAAATTTTGTTTTTTTTTACCTAAAGTACCAAGGGTAATACGCACTCCGATGGCAGGATGTCGGGGTCTCTCGCTTCGGGACTACGGGGTGGACTAATTCCCCCTCCGGGGAGGGTCTCCGGAACCCCGCTCTTTGGTATATATTTGGGTGTCGCGGGGTTCCTCCGCCTCCCTACGGGGTAATGGAAAACGTCGCACCCTGTGTTCCCGTCGGCTTTCGAGCCCACCTAAATTTGCCTTGTAATACATTTACAAATAATATATATATTATACTATGTCCCACCCACCCCCCAAAAAAAAATAGCCATTTTTTGTTTAATTTTTTTATTTAATTTTTTTTTAACAATTTTCCGAACCAAAATTTTCTATAACAAGGATTCCAAAAATGTATTTCATTTCCCTGTAGCTTTTTTTCGTTTTCAGAGGTTTTTTTTTTTTTTTTTTTTTTTTTTTTTTTTTTTTTTTTTTTTTTATCAGTTTCCTCGGTAAAATTTGCCAGGATTCCATCCGCAATGTATTCTTTTCCGGTAGCTATAGTAGCTTTTTTGAGATATGGAATTGTGGCTCTTCTGAGGCTGGCCCAAATATATATAGTACTATATAATACTTATATAGTATATATATATATATATATATTATAGTATATATATAATATATATATAATATATAAATATATATATATATATATATAGTATATATATATAGTATATATGATATATATTATATATAGTATATATGATATAATATATATATATATATATATATAATAATATATATATATATACTATATATATGTGTTCTTTTGCCAAAACTTAAAGAATAAAATATATTACCAGCAAAAACATATAAATATTTTTCCTCAACAAAATATAAATATTACATCAAGATGAAAATGCAGCTTTATAAGTATATTCTCCTCCCTCCCTCATTTCTAGTGCGTATGTGCATGAGGCAGAGGGAGCGTGTTTGGGTTTCCTGCAATTTTGTTAGCGGTCTTGTGTGGGTTTAAGACATTAAAGTGCCTTGGATTTTCCCGTCTGATTAATATCCAGTTCGTTTACGTAATTTCAAGCCATCCGAATATCATTTTGACATAATCTTAATGTAATTCGCTTTCCGATAAGTTTTCTTTTTCTTTGTATTAAGGATAAGAATTATATATTAGGTGAATTGAAGCAATAAATTTCAATTGACAACCCAATATATTATTAGATTAATATATATATATACTATACTATAATAATTATATATATAGATATTTATATATATATATATATTAATATATATATATATATAATTTATTATATATATATATATTATAGATTATAACATATCATATTATATATATATATAAATATGCTAGCGTTCCGATAGCTGACACCTGTATCTAAAATATTAGGATAGCTACCAAAAAATTGAATACATTTTTGAATTCAGCGAACATTTTAATGATGGAAAAGATAACAAATATTTTATTGATTATCTAAATAAAATAATTAAAATTAATTAACAAATTAATTAAAATAATACGCTGATTAACCATCTTGCCTGGGATTTTGGACTTCTCCTGGAGGCGATGGTCCTCCTCATCCTCCTGGCAGCGAGAAAGGGAGAGTTTTTTTTTTTTTAACTTTTTACTTGTTTTTGAAAAGGAACGGTTTTTATTCGTTTCGGGTCTTTATATATATATAATATATAATATATATATATATATATATATATAATATATATATATATATATATATATATATATATATTTATATATAATAATAATATATATATATATATATATTATATATATATATATATATATATATATATATATATCTATAGGTTTAGTTTAAGTTAGGACCTTTACTTGGGTTAGGTTAGGTTAGATTAGGTTAGGTTAGGTTTATATATATATATATATATATATATATATATATATATATATATATATATATATATTATATATATATATATATATATATATATATATATATATATATATATATATATATATATTTATATTTATATTTGATACCACTAAGGAGTCGATATTGTGGTTCTCAAAACTTGTTTATCAAAACCCATTCTCTTTCTTAGTGAACTTTTTCGTCTATGCCTTTCAACTTGAACCATTTTTTCCTCCTCAAAAGAAGGAACCTATGCCAAAAATAGGAACCATTCAAAACTCCTATTGACTTATTCATGGACCTTTCGAAAGGCTTTAACACACTTCCTTCTTCAATTTCACGAGACTTGTGTACACTTTTAAACACCATGTATCGTCACCTACCTGCATTTTTTTAAATTTGGTCCTAATTTAAATTTATCCATATATATATATATATATATATATATATATATATATATAAAAAGATATAGAATTTATATCTATAGAATATATTATATATATATATATATATATATATATATATATATATTATATATATATATATATATATTATATATTATATTATATCTATATATCTATATATATAATTATATAATATATATATATATAATAGTATTATTATATCTTATATATATTTCTTATTTATATATATATATACTATATATATATTATATATATATATATATATATATATATGTATCAGTAAGAGGGCCTTATTGAAAAGATTAGAATTAATTACTTAAAAAAAAATAATTACATTTAAGTTAATAAATATATTTCTTGAGCTTCTCCAGAAGAAGTAATATATAAAACTACATATAAACAAGTAAAAAATTATTTAGTTTGTATATTTAAAGATTGGATAACTAAATTTTTTAGAAAAATTTGTGTGATAGAAATATTAAATTCGTATTGGGTCCAGGTTCATTTCTCCCTTTTGTTTATTGAAATTATTTGAATTGATGATGCAGAAAGATTCATGATTTTTTGGTTTTGTAGATTTTGTACATGTAAAATAGGTTGTCATTTGGTTAATGTTATGAATGATTATCGGCTAGATGCGATGGAGTGTCAGGGAAGAATTTTGATTGTCGTGTAGAAGGTCCATGTTTTGGTGTTGATTAGCGCGGCTTGGTAAGATCATGGGTTTACCAATGTAAACGGGGTTACAATCTTGCAGGGAAATTTTTGTAAACACATCTGGAGTTTTCTTACATACACTGGTTCTCCTCACATATCTAAACACTAAAATTGGCACTCTCTTCCTTTTCTTACGTGCTTTCCGCATATGCTCTCCTTCCTACCTTCAACTGAACTCACCTTTTTAACCTCCACTTTCAAAATCTTTCTTTTCCATTTCAAACATCTCAAAGGCCTTAAAAAAAGCAAAGAAACCCTACTACAATCCTCCCATTAACCCGTTAATTCTAACTCTCTCCTTCCTCTACCTCAATTTCCTCTCAACCACTTAAAAAATATTTTTCAAAACTTTACGTTTTCTTACCCTTTAAAAAACCCTTAAGCCAAACATTTATCAACCATCCTCCTTGGCGAAACTCTCCAGTGGTGTTTACAAAATTCGCTGAAGGATTCTAACCTCCTTTACATTGGTAAATCCCATGATCCTTACACGCGCCGTTTTAGAACACCAACATGACATTCTACCGACACATCAAATTCTTCCTTGACATCTCCATCGCTCTACCCTATAATCAATTCATTACATTAACCAAATGACCACTATTTTACAATGTACAAAAATCTTACAAAAACGAAAACTCATTGAATCCTTATGCATCATCAATTCAAATAAAAATTTCAATAAACAAAAAGGCGATTATAACAAAGGCACAATACAAAATATTCTGAGGCACCCATCAATTTTTTTAAAAAAGTTAAATTATCCAATCTTTGGAAATATTACATAACTAAGATATTTTTAATTTTCAATATGTTAGTTTATTAATATACCATTTCCATTGAATATTACTTCTTCTGAAGGAGGTCCAGCTTATGGAACGAAAGCTCCAGAATATATATCTATTTAACAATAATCTTTAATTATGATTCGTAATCTGATTGCCGTTTAATCTTTTATAGGCCCTCCTACTGATAGAATAATTTACTCCTAGCGATCGAATTGGCTTTAACTATAATATTATATATTATATATATTATATATATATATATAATATTATTATTTATATTATAATATATTATTATATATTATTTTATATTATATATAATATATATATATATATATATAATATATATTATATATATTGTTGCCCACCAGCCCTCTCCTAACTGAGAAATCGCAGGGATTTGTATGAGTGGGAAATGTGGCTGTTAAAAAGTTTTAATGTATTAAGATTATATATATATATATATAATATATATATATATAATATTATATATATAGGATATATATATATATATATATATATATATATCTATATATATCTATATATATATATATTATTATATATATATATATATATTTATATATATATATATATATAGTACAGACCTTAATCTCTTTCCCTTAGGGGGTTGTGTGGTCCCAATAAGTAAATATTATAATCCTCCACCAGAAGGAGTTGGGGAAGGATTCGGAGTCGGTGTCTGAGAAGGAGTCAGAGAAGGAGCATGAGCCGGAGCTGGCCCGGAGCCGATGTGGCTACGGTGCTGAGTTAGTAAACATTCTTTTAATAATACAATATTGGTGTCAATGTATATGTTTATAAGGCCGTAGAACTTGATTATGAGGGTTTCAGAACCCTCAAGGGTGTGTGTGAGGCCCCAGGAGGGGCTATCAACTGAAAAAAAAAAGATTCACGAAGTGCAAAGCAGAGGAAGATGGAGGAAGCAGGAGGAGGAATGAGAAGGAGTTGGAGCAATAAGCCGTTGTAGATGTCTGTGCCGGCACCGGTGTTGGAGTCGGTGTGGTGCCAAGTTAGTAAATATTCGCTTAATATTACAATAATGGTGTCAATGTATATGTTTATAAAGACGTAAATCTCGAACATGAGTTTTACAGAACCCTGACAGGCAACGAAATTGCTTAGAGAGAGGCCAGAAGAGCCTTCTCCTTTTTCAGTACCTGTTCAAGGTACTTGCCGGATGCCACTCGACAAGGTTGCCTCCTATCAATTGATTAATATCCTGCTCTCCGAAAAGGCTTCCGGTCTTACTGACAGCGAGGGGAGAAACTTAGAAATATAAAGCCGAACAATGCACGCCTCCGCATTGGCCACGCCAACATCACTCACAGAGACTACATCTCACGGGATCTTCCTCCCATCTGCAAATTTTATCGTCGTCATACCCCGAAATCTGTTCACAATATCTTCATTGATTGTCCTCAACTGGATCCCATTTGCCGTCTTTATTTTCGTACTCTATGTTCCATAGCACCTTCTAAAAGGCTAACCCATATCTTGTCTGAATCCTCTCTCTTTAAAAGTAACTATTTTCTCTTACTTCCAAGAATTGAATATTCTTCACAATATATAATTTTATAATGTAATATAAGGACAATATATAATGTAAGGACATCTTTTTATTTATCTTTTTATTTAATTTTTTTTGAACTGTAAATTATTCCATCTGCCTTCAAATGTTCTTTTGTGATATATTTAAAATAAGTTCGAGCCAGGAATCACCCATAGAGTTGAATATCCAACCCAGTTGGTTGCTTCCTTGTGGGCAGTGGTGGGTACTGCGCATAAACTTTCCCTCTCTCCATATATACTATAATTATATATATTTATATATATATATATATTATATATATATACTATATATTATATATTATAATATATATATATATATATATATATATATATATATATATATTATATACTTTATGTGATAATGGTAACGAATTATAATTGCATATGTTTTATCGGTTGAGAGATTCTGCTCTTCTTTCTCTCTATTTCATTCCAATTTTTTGAAGACTCACGACAGTGTGAACTCAATTGAAAAAAACTGGATTTTACTTTCAACAATTTTTTTGAACGATGATGTACTG
>JABUQX010112451.1:2500-12500 GCA_015478945.1 Trachelipus rathkii
CCTAACCTTCCCTCTTATCTACGTTCTAACTTTCAGATCCCTCCTTTTACACACCACCAAATCTCTCTACAATCCTCTCAAACTTCTCTTTCGATTCGCCACACAAAACCAAATCGTCCGCTAAATAATTATGGAACCTCCCCTTTGTTTCCATTCTCCATTCTATTCTAAAACACCACCTGCCACCCCATCTATAGATTCTTTTCATAACCCCATCCATATCCAAATTGAATAACCAAGGAGACATAAACACAACCCTGCCTCACTCTGCTATTAATATTAAACCAATAACTTTCGACTCTATTTCTTTCCTTCAAAACGCCTCACTATCTACTCATACATACATTTTTTCCATTAGAAGTTTTACCACCGCACATCATTATTTGTCTAAAACACCTGCCATATAGTTTGCCCTATTAATCCTATCGTACGCCTATTGCATCACTACAAAAACTAAATCCAATTTATTCTTCCCTCCCTCTTTTCCAATCATTTGTTTCAATGTAACAGATTTTAGATCCACACGATCCTGTAAAGACCATTAAAAGTACTTGTTCTTCACCAATCAGTCCTTCAGTCACTCGACGCACTCTTTTGAAAAAAAATACCAGCATATATCTTCCTTACACACACTCATAAACTAATTCTTTTATATACTACAGTTACCTTTATCCCACCTACTCTTATATAATGGTACTATTATTGCTCTCCTCCAATCCCTCGAGACTAATGCCCTCCATAAACGCTTTGTTTAACAACTTCCAAATCAATTCAATCACCATCTCGCCTACATACTTTTACTGGATTGACGACAAATTTTATTCTTTCTTTCATTCTATATTTTTAAAAAACTCTTAATATAAAGCTCTATTTTCACAGGGATTGCAAAATTTTCGTAATCGCTATGTTAATTTTACAAAGAACTTAGATTTCCTGAAAACATTATTTCTGAAAGAATGGGTTCCCAGAATTTATAATGGCTCAACTTTTTTCGAAAATTACTTTTCAGGCAAAAATTTAAAGACAAATCTCAGGCTAAATTAACAGCTCCTAAGGATATTTTGAATATGAGGTTGCCTTTTCTGGGGAAAATCAGTTTACGAAATTCGACGTAAATTGGAACAGTGGTATTAAAACAAACTTTACAACCAGTTTAAATTTAGATTTATATTTTCGAGTGAAAACACAAATTTGGGAAATATTTTAAATTTAAAGATAAACTCCCTTTACCTCTATGCTCATCAGTAATACTTCATTACAAGTTCGGTGACTGCGATGCCACCTACATATGAAAGACAATACGAAGCCTTCCATATGTATTTGATGAGCATAAAGGTATTTCATTTAGAATTCTAGACCATTTTACATCATCCCCCCTATTTAGCTATAAATGCTGCATTCCTCTTCAGGAAAACGACATATACATGAACGAATTTCGGAATATTAAGCCCAAACTGAAAGAAGACCTGATTTCATTTGTTTAAAAAGAATCAATTGTATATTTGGCATATCAAACCGACCTTAAATGAAAATCTAAGGTTTAAGGGCCGTATTTATATACGGGCCTTTTCTCTTCCTTTCGTCAAGTGTCCCTTCAGAATCCTCCCTTAACGTAAATTCGAATTTATGAACGATCCTTGAGAAATATTTTATTTAAGGAACCCTTGACGTCGCAAAATACTTGGCGAAATCTCTTCCTTAGTCAAGGTAGCTGTGAACCAACCTTGAACTATGTTAAGATTTTTTTTTCCAAGCGACCAGCAATCTTGTGTTTTTTATTTACAATTTGTCGCTATTATTATTTAATTTATATCATTTGTTGGCATTTATTATGTAAATGATTTTGTCAAATATATACTTTCGTGTAAGAAAATACCCAAAAACCACATAATTAGGCTCACACCAGAGAAATAGGCAGCGTGCAACTTGCGACCGGGTCCTAACTTTAGTGTAAGGAGCAGATGATATTTTTATAATTTATCATAATTTCGTAGCTAGGCTACGTTCAGCCTACGGCTATGCCCTCAATAGCAACTGGAACATAATTAAATCGTGCAAGGCAACACATCTTCGGAATTATAATAAGTATTTTAACCGGCGTTTAGTATTATTTCATTAATTCTTTTTTTTTGCTTTTTGAAATTGCATTTCTAAATTTACATACATAAAATTAATATATAATATACTTTTTATTTTGTACTAGTTTCAATTCTACCGTTGTGTTCCATTTGGTTTTGGTCTCCTGAACGTCATGAAATTGATGACGTTTATCCTTGAAAACTGTTTCGATAAGTAAGGCCGTATTTCTGAATCTAACTTTGAAAACGTCTTGACTTTCCATAAAGATCAGCCTCAGATAAGCATTTCCCTTCTCCACTGCTAAAATCTTAAAAAAAATTTAGTCTATTGGTAATAACCCACCTTTCCTTTTTTTATTTGGGATTTACTTATCGAGACAGTTTTCAAGGAACAACGTCATCATATTTCATGACGTCAGAGACCAATAACCAATGAACACAAAGTAAATGAAACTAGGTACAAATAAAAAGTATATTATTATATTAATTTTAATGTAATGTAAATTTATAGAAATATTACCAAGAAAAAAAAATTAATAGAAATAGATCTAAACGCGTATTAAAAAAATCTATGAAGAAATTGAAGCATGTGTTTGGTTCACATTTATTAAGTGTAAAGTTGATTTGATTGGCATAGCCGTAGGCTGAACGTAGCCTAGCTACGAAATTATGATAAATTATAAAAATATCATCTGCTTCTTACACTAAAGTTAGGACCCGGTCGAAAGTTGCACGCTGCCTATTTCTCTGGTGTGAGCCTAATTATGTGGTTTTTGGGTATTTTCTTACACGAAAGTATATATTTGACAAAATCATTTACATAATAAATGCCAACAAATGATATAAATTAAATAATAATAGCGACAAATTGTACAATAAAAAAAACAAGATGGCTGCCGCTCGGAAAACAAAATCTTAACAGAGTTCAAGGTTGGTTCATAGCTACCTTGACTAAGGAAGAGATTTCGCCAAGTATTTTGTGACGTCAAGGGTTCCTTACATAAAAAATTTCTCAAGGATCGTTCATAAATTCGAATTTACGTTAAGGAAGGATTCTGAAGGGACACTTGACGAAAGGAAGAGAAAAGGCTGGTATATAAATACGGCCCTTAATCCCGAATAAAGGAAAGGGTGGTTTATAAATGGCAAATTTTTTTTAAGATTCATATGCAGTATAGGAATGCTTATCTGAGGCTACCTTTACGGAAAGTCAAGACGTTTTTCAAAGTTGATTCATAAATACGGGCCTAAGGGCCGTATTTATATACCGGCCTTTTCTCTTCCTTTCGTCAAGTGTCCCTTCAGAATCCTCCCTTAACGTAAATTCGAATTTATGAACGGTCCTTGAGAATTTTTTTACTTAAGGAATCCTTGACGTCGCAAAATACTTGGCGAAATTTTTCCCTTAGTCAAGGTAGCTGTGAACCAACCTTGAACTCTCTTAAGATTTTGTTTTCCGAGCAGCAGCCATCTTGGTTTTTTTATTGTACAATTTGTCGCTATCATTATTTAATTTATTTCATTTGTTGGCATTTATTATGTAAATGATTTTGTCAAATATGTACTTTCGTGTAAGAAAATACCCAGAAACCACCTAAATAGGCTCTCACACTAGAGAAATAGGCAACGTGCAACTTGCGACAGGGTCCTAACTTTAGTGTAAGGAGCAGATGATATTTTTATAATTTATCATAATTTCGTAGCTAGGCTACGTTCAGCCTACGGCTATGCCAATCAAAGCAACTGGAACTAATAAATGTGAAGCAACATATCTTTAATTCTCATAGTATTTTTAAACGCGTTTAGATTATTTCATTATTTTTTTTTCATTAATTTTTTTTTTAATATTTCTATAAATTTACATACATAAAATTAATATATAATATACTTTTATTTTGTTCTAGTTTCATTTACTTTGTGTTCATTGGTTATTGGTCTCTGACGTCATGAAATATGATGACGTTTTTCCTTGAAAACTGTCTTCGATAGGTAAATCCCGAATAAAGGAAAGGGTGGTTTATAAATAGCAAAATTTTTTTAAGATTCTTATGCAGTGGAGGAATGCTTATCTGAGGCTACCTTTACGGAAAGTCAAGACGTTTTTCAAAGTTGATTCATAAATACGGGTCTAAGAGTCTTTTAATACTGAAGTGAGATTTTGTTTAAATCATGAACTCTTAACCACAAAATATTGTAATCATTAATTTATCTATATGGTCTATTTATTTCAACATTATATTATTTTAACTTTTAATTAATTTTACATAATACTTTGTTTAAAATTTTATCATTATTTGTAATTCTTGAAATAGGAAAAGAATTCGTACACGAACTCCAGTAAGCTTATAATATTATATTTCAAAAGAGCATAATAGTAGCAAATTAGGTTAATTTAAAAATTCGCTTTGTTTAATATATTATAGTAATATATATTATATATATATATATTATATAGTATATATATATATATATATTTATACTATATATATATATATATATATATATATATATATATATATATATATATATATATTATATATATATAGTATATATATATATATATATAGTATATATATATATATATATAATATATATAATAGGCCCCTTTTCTGTTTTAGCCAATGGTCAGTTTTGAATTTTTTTTTTTTTTTGTTTTTTTTTAATATTTGCTACTTATGATACCCAACAATGAATTTCAGTGGTAACGAACATGATTAAAAAATAAAAAATATTTTTAAATATTTTAAAAATTTCATTTATGTTAAATATTTTTTTTAAAATGAAATATCATCGAAAAGTACGACACTTAAAGAAAAGCCAATTACATATTTTGGAATCAGCGTATACAGCGTATTACAAAAATGTAAAAAAAACTTTTTTTTTTTTTAGATAAATTTTAAAATCTCAAAAAGTACGACACTTAAGAAAAACCATTACATATATGAAATCAAACGTATAAGCTTATTACAATATGTAAAAAAATAAATAAATAAAAAAAAAATAGGGGGCTCGAGCCGACGGGGGACAGAGGGGGGGACGTTTCCATACCCCGTAGGGGAGGGGCGGAGGAACCCCCGCCGACATCCAAATACCAAAGAGCGGGGGTTCCGGAGACCCTCCGCGGAGGGGGGGAATAGTCCTACCCTGTTCGTTCCACGGAAGGCCGAGAGACCCCGATTCCTGCCCATCTCTGCGATTTACCCTTGGGGTATTCCTTTAGTTAAAAAAAAAAATAAAAAAAAAATTAAAAGTTACGGATCCGTAAAACGTAACTGGTCTATATATTTTTTAATCATGTCTGTTACATACCACTGAAATTCATTGTTGGCATCATATAGTAGGACAATATGAAATTTAAACAAAAAAGAAAAGAAGAGATTCGCGAAAACTGGACCATAATAAAAATGTAAAACAGAAAAAGGTCATATATATATATATATATTATATATATATATATATTATATATATATATATATATATATATATATATATATATATATATAAATTATATATATAATATATATATATATACAATATATATATATATATATATATATATATATTTATATATATATATATATATATATTATATATATATATATATATATATATATATATATATATATATAATATATAAATATATATATATATTATATATATATATATATATTTACTAATATATATATATATATATATATATATATATATAATATCATATTAATGATAATACTTTATATTCGTAAATTGAAATTTATTTAGAATAACATAAGAATATGATATCAATAGTAGAAAAATGATTTTAAAAAAATAATTGGCAACGTTAAAAAAATGCCAGAAGGTACTTTGCAAGTAATTTGCCAAATTTTGCAATACAGAGGATGCAAGTACAAGTACAAAAGGTACAAGTAATGGGTGTTTAGAAAACTGCAAGTTCAAGTTACATGTACAAGTACTCAAAATGTCTTAAGTCCAAGTAAAGTACAAAGTGCTTGTACTTGAACACAAGCCTGATATATATATTATATATTTATATATAATATAATGGATATATATATATATATTTATATATATATATATATATATATATATATATATATATATATAATATATATATTATATTATAATATATATATATATATATTATCTATATATATATATATATAGGAATAATGTCTGTTACTATAGTGTTCATATATTTATATATATAGTATATCATTATATATATATAATATATATATATATATATATATATATATATATTAATATAATATATATATCTATATATATATATATATTATATAATATTATATATTATACTTTATACATTACTATATATATTCACAATCAGGGCTCGCGGAGCCTGCAAGATTTTTTTTCCCCTCCGACTCCGGCTCCAGAACCGGTCCGGCTCCATTCATTTTAAAAATTACCTGCTCCGCTCCGGCTTTCCAGCATTTTAGAATACCCGGCTCCGACTCTGGCTCATCTCGCTTTTAAAATTACCGGCCCGACTACGGCTCCTACTCTGGCATTTTAAAATTGCCGGCTTCGGCTACGGCTCCGGCTCCGGCTCCGGTCCTAGTTATAATTCCTTCTCCATTTACACGGAATGAAATCATTATTCCTCTGTTGTAAAATTTTTTCTGGTAGACGAACATTGAACCTGGTATGACATTCTTTTTAATTAGAATAAAAAAAACAAAAAAAAAAAAAATGTAAATAAAATTTTAAGAAATACAAGAAAAAAAATAGTTCACTTTTTTCTCCTAAATTTTGAGGATGTAATTCCTCTTTGAACAATGAACCAACTTTACAGTTAAGTAATATATTTTATAGAAGGTAATATACATATATATTATATATATATTATATATATCTATATATTTCTTATATATATATATATTATATATATATATATATATATATATATATATAGTATATATTATATATATTTTATATATATATATTATATATATATTATATAGTACTATATATATATATATATAAAAGCGGAAAAAGTAATAGTTCAGGTTAAATGCTAGTAGATATATATTAATATGGTATATATATAAAAATAATATATATATATATATTATATATATATAATATATATATATATATATATATATATATATATTTTTATATATATATTTAAAATATATTTTATATATATTTTTTTTATATAGTTATTATAGATATATACAGATATATATTATTGTGTCTATATAATATGTGTATATCTTTATATATTATATATATATATATATATATATATTATATATATAGTATATATATATATTTATATATACTTATAATAGAAACGGTATATATATATATATATATATATATATTATTATATATATATATATTATATATATATATATAATATATATATATATATATATATATTTTATTTTATTTTTATTTTTTTTATTATTATCATGGAAATTTGATGATTTTTTAAATAATAACCTTTTAAAAAAAAAAAACTAATATTGATGAAATTTATTTATTTTATTCAATTTGTTATAAAATAACATTAATAATAATAAAAAATAAATTAAAAAAAAAAAATTTAAGTGAACGACTCAAAAAATTTATTTTTGATCCCATTTCACTGTCTTTTTTGTTTACATATGAATGAAGCCTCAAGCGAAAGGGCGAGTCATGCTTAGCTTTGCAAATCATGATGCAAGCAATGATGAGATATAAATTTTAGGAGTGGCAGAGTGCCAGACCCTTTTAAATCTCTATGGAGCAAAGACTGTGTTCTTTGCTCTGCCTAAAATTTTAGGCATTAATAAAAATAATACATTATTAGAATCATCAACTATTTCAGTGGCCACTGATAATAAAAATAATCATAATCATAAAAAAAACTAATGTTATAAAATATTTTTTTGAGATACAAACAAAATTGACCTAGGACCTACTACCCCATGTACCATATAAGAAGGCCAGCCGAGAAGAGGGCCAGTTTTTAGAAGAGGGCTTACCAAAAAAGGTGAGAAAAATTACAATTTTTTTTTGTTTTGGTTGCTACAAAAATCAGTTTTGTTTTCCCTTCGTTTATTATTAAAAATGAATTAGAGGGTGAAAGGGGATCTAACTAAAAAAAAATATATTAACCATTTGCTTTAATTATTAACTATATATATAACAGAAAATATTGGAATTATATGAAGGAAAATTTAGAGAAGGGGGAAATTCAAAGAAGTATAATAATAATAATAATAATAATAATAATAATAATAATAATAATAATAATAATAATAATAATAATAATAATAATAATAATAATAATAATAATAATAATAATAATATTATATAACAATAATAATAATAATAATAATAATAATAATAATAAAATAATAATAATAATAATAATAATAATAATAATAATAATAATAATAATAATAATAATAATAATAATAATAATAAAATAATAATTATAAAAAATAATAATAATAATAATAAATAACAAAAATAGTATAATAATAATATTATTATTATTATTATTATTAATAAATAGTGAAGTGATATGATGATGAAAAGTGATAATGATAATAAGTAATAACGGATGATAGTCGGTGTTTTAAATGTTAATAATAGTAATGATAATGATAATGATAGTGGCAGTGATGGTAATGATAGTAATAATGAGGATATTAATGATGGTGATGACAACGATAATGGTAATAATGATAATAATAATGATAGTAGTGATAATAATAGTGACGGTAATAGTGATAATGATAGTAATACTAATAATATATATATACGTGTACATTTTTTAAAAAAAATATATATTTTTTTATGTATTTTATGTTTATTTAAAAAAGCGCCCGATAGCTCAGTGTTAGAGCACTCGCCCAACAAAGCGAGGGTCCCAGGTTCGCAACTGGTCGGGTGGGAAAATGTGAGCTATTCTCTCCTTGGGCTTGGCTTCGTCCTGCTCGAACGTTAAATGAGTACACCTTTTCCTTGATTAGGGTTCTGCCAGTGAGTTACGGTATTTATCTGTAATATATATATATATATATATATATATATATATATATATATATGTATATTTCTATAACTTCTGAAACAATATATATATATATATATATATATATATATATATATACACAAGAGTATCCATAAGTATACTAGAGTTGGTGTAGGTAGAGATGGTATCGAAGTGAAAAGTATGATTGATTTTGTGTTGGTGAAGAAGGAGATGTTGAAGTATGTGTTGGATGTTAAATCAGTGAGGGGTTTAGGAATGGGATTATCGGATCATTATGTTGTTCTATGTAAAATTAAGTTAGTGGGGGCTTGGATGGAGAGGAAGGTGATACGAAAGGAAGTAGGTAAAATTAAGAGTGAGAAGTTAAGTGAGCAAGACAATAAGGATAAGTATGTAAGAGCGCTCGCTCGTAAAACGGTTGAATGTGAACAAGTTGATATTGAGCAAATCTTTGGGCAAATGAAGGAAGCAATTGTTAGTAGTGCAAAGGAAGTGTGTGGATGTGCTAAAGTAGGAAGTAAGAATGTTAACAGCGAATGGTGGAATGAAGAGGTGATGAAAGCGGTTAAAGGTAAAAAAGAAGCGTGGTTGAATGTACTAAAAGCAAATGATGAAGTTTCAAAAGAAAGATGCTTGGAATTATATAAGGAGGAAAAAAGAAATTTTGGAAGGTGTTTACGTAGGAGAAAACATAGGTAAATGAACAGTTTGGAAGGAAGGGATGATGGGGACTTACAAGGGAATAGGAAGCTTCTCTGGAGGAAGCGCGAAAGGTAAGAATGAGAATAAGGGGAGAATCTGCTTGACATAATGACAATAGGGATGGTGCTTTTAATACACTGATGAAGTAGGTGTAGAGGAGTGTGGAAAGAACCTTTCGAGAAATCTGGCACAATATTAACAGTTTTAA
>JABUQX010112451.1:25000-27500 GCA_015478945.1 Trachelipus rathkii
AAAATCATATGTTGTAAAGAATATTTACTTCTTGGAGATACATAGAATTACAACTAAAGTGGGAATATTAAGATAAGATGTTGATTAATCTTTTAGAAGGTGTTATGGACCGTAAACTAGGAAAATTGGAATTTCGAATAAGGTACGTTTGGGAACAATCAATGAAAATATGGCGAACAGATTGCGGGGTATGGCGACGACAATATTTGCAGATTTGAGGATGGTCCCGTGACATATTGTGACTATGAGGGATATTGGTGTGGCTAATACGGAGGCGTGCAAATATCACCTCGTGTAAGGGCTTTCGTCGGTGGGAGGAAGACTACTCACTAATGCTCGGCTTTATATTTCTAAAATTTGCTCCCCGCTGATCACTCGTCCAACACTCTTGCCAACAAGATCGAAAGCCTTGTCGGAGAACAGTATAGTAATCAGTTGATGGGAGGGGGCCATTTTGGCATCTCTATCAGCGATTTCATTGCCCTCTACCACTACATGAGAGGGGCTTCAACATAAAATGATTTTGTTTCTTACGGGAGTGGAGCAGCCGAGGAAATTGTTGTACAGCGGATATCATTGTGTTTTTAGAATAAGGAGGTTTTAAACGCTTGGAGGACGCTGAGAGAATTTGAATAAATGACATAAAAGTGGTCTTGGTTAAGGGATAGAATCGATAGAGGGCAATCATTATAGCCATTAATTCTGCCTTAAAAATTGGAGCTGAGGGGGGAGAGTTTGGGAGAGGTTGCGGTCAGGAAAGACAGCAGATTCGTAAACATTGCTCCCTGTTTTAGAGCCGTCAGTAAACACTGGAGTGAATTCACTCTGAACTACGGAATGAGACAGAAATGATGCCTTTAACAAGGCAGCAAGGTGGCTAGATTTTGAGAGAGAGGTCAAGGCCAAGCAAATAGTGCGAGCGGAGAATAGTCAAGATGTTTACTCATCATCATAAGAGAAAGGCAGCACCTTTTGCAATGGGATGTTAAGGAAATCAAGAATGTTATGAACTGTTTGCAAATGGCAAGTAATTAGGGTTCTGAGGTATCTTCTGCAGAATCGGTGTCAGAGCAGACGGTATTGGGGTCTGAGAACGAAAATAACTTGCGCACATGAGGTATTTCCTTCGCAGAGAGAGTGGCATAACATTAGATTCAACTTCAAGGCTCACCCCGGGTGGACGATCGGAAGGCTCCAGTGGGGATACGGAACTCGAGTGGCTATCAAAACTATAACCTAGTGCATCAGCAACAGCAGTAGGAGCAGAGATCTTGTCTATTATATATATATATCATATATACTCATATATATATCACGCCCTACTCCTATACTCGTAATTTATATAATATATATATATATAATATATATAATATTATATGTTATATATATATATATATATATATATATATATATTAATACTATATATAATATTTTTATTATTATATATATATATATATATATATATATAATATATATATATATATATATATATATATATATATATATATTATATTATATATATATATATTATATATATATATAATTATTATGTATGTATTATGGTATATATATTATAATATACTATATATATATATATATATATATATATTTATATATATATAAATATATATATATATATATATATATATTATATATATATATATAATATATATATATGTATATATATATATATAATTATATATATATAATATATATATACTATATACACTTATATATAATAATATATATATATATATATATATATATATATATTATATATATATATACTTATATATTATATAATATCTATATGACTAATACTATATATATATATATATATATTATACTTATATATATATATAATATATATATATATTATATAGTATATATATATATATAGATATATATTATATCATATATATATATATATATATAGCGGTGGATGCGTTTAAAACAATTTGGTTTAAACCATCTGGTTTAAACCATGGTTTAGACCACATGAAAAAACAATGGGTTAAACCATAAAAAACAGTGCATAAATATTTAAAAAAATGATATTTATTAGATGGTTTCGTCCTAGCATAATACCTTTGATTTTCACACTTTTTAAATCTAAGGTAACTGAAAAGCAATAAAAAAATTTCTGCTGATTTTATAACTTATTGTGCAGAATGAATTCTTAATATATATATATATATTTATTATTATATACTATTATATATATTATAATATAGA
This sequence comes from Trachelipus rathkii, assembly GCA_015478945.1. Taxonomy (NCBI): domain Eukaryota; kingdom Metazoa; phylum Arthropoda; class Malacostraca; order Isopoda; family Trachelipodidae; genus Trachelipus; species Trachelipus rathkii. The sequence goes on from JABUQX010112451.1 coordinate 27,236, forward strand.
TATAATATATATATATATATATAGATATATACTAATTATATATATATATATATTATAGTATATATATATACTATAATATTACTTATTACTATATATTATATATATACTATAATATTATATTTGTTAAATTTGAACATGTTTAAAACATGATTCTTGTTTCGAGCTCTTGGGAATGCATTTTCTACCCATCGATGCCACATTTCAAAAGTGTTTATAATAAAACTCATGTGTGGATTGTGTGGCCACAGCATTAACCAAGCTATAG
>JABUQX010112451.1:40000-42437 GCA_015478945.1 Trachelipus rathkii
ATTCGCCTATGTTCATCAATTTCACCCATCTCTCCTCCATCCCCTCACCATCGTCTCTCGCATAACACCTCATATCCATAAACAAAAATTAATATCCCACTGGTGACATTACACACCCCTGCCTCTCAATACATCACCACTCCAAACATCTCACTCTCCCTCCTAACACTTCACACACATTCTACTATTCCTATAAAAAGCCCTAATACCTTTCCCTAAATTACCCCCCTCCCCATTTTCCTCCAACACCCTCCACAATTCACCCCTATTCACTCTATCATATGCTTTCTCTAAATCTATAAAACACCCATACACTTTCCCTTTCCTCTCTATATTTTTCTCCACAAGCATCGTTTAGTGTCATAACACTTTTTGGTCCTACACAACCCTCTACGTCCCTTCCCCTTAAACCTCCTCTGTTCTTCCCCTATTTCTCCCTCCTCGTTAAACTCTTCACTCCTCAATCAATTTCTTTCCGATACACACTTCCCTACCACACTAAAGACATATACCTCTATAATTCACACATTCCATCCTATCCCCTTTCCCTCATTACAGAGGCAGAGCCAATCAAACCACCCTCCCATCCCCTCCACCCTTCCTCCCACCATCCTATGATCACACCTGCCACTCCAACATCATGTTTATATACGCTATGCAGCCATTCCTCCACCCCTATACCCTCCCTTCGTGCACATTATCCATTCTCCACACCCATCCCAGAACAACATGCGGACCCTTCCCACATTACTATACCATTCCCTAACTACGACACCCAGTCATTATTGCCGCACCTAGGCCGTGCAATTAATTTCCTCCATATTGTTTCATCCCTCCCGCCTCCCTCCCCCACTTCGTTTTCCACATCCACCTCTTGCAGGTATCCTACACTCTTCCCCCACCCCACCCTTCATTCAATAGTCCACTCTAAAATACTCCCCCCACCTCTTCCTCACCCTATCTTCTCCTCCTATCCACTCCCCATCTCCTTCCTTAATCCTCTCCCCCAACCCCTCCTCCTTCTTCCTTTTTATTATTAACCTCTTTCCAGAACATCTTACCCCGACACTTCAAAATTTTCCGTCATCTTTGTCGTACAGATTCCTCTTTTGCTCTTTCTCTTCGCCCTCTCCCCGCCCTCGTTGTTCCTCACTCTAAACCCTTCTATATTCCTCCCAGCTATCTTCTCCCCTACTCCCACCATTTCACATAAGCCTCCTTTTTCCTTTTCACCACCTCCTTCACTTCCTCACTCCACCATTCACTCCCTTTCCTTCTGCTTGCACCCACCCTTTTACTCCACATACCCTTCTAGCCTCTTCACATACTGCCTCTCTAAATCTCTTCCACTCCCCCTCCACCTCCCCAATTCCCGTCCCTCACGTTCACGTCCCTCCACCTAACCTCCATAACTCTCCTAAACTCGCTCTTACATACTATCTCCTCCAATTTTTCCACCTTTATCACTCGTGCCACTCTCCTCTTTCTCCCCTTTTCCCTCACCGTTCACCTCTCCTCCCACCCCTGTATCCCTGGCAATCACCAAATAGTGATCTGATATCCTCCTCCCCGCCCCTCTAAACACCATTTACATCAATAATCTACTGCTATCTTCCCCATTTACACCACACATATCTAGTCATCACCTTCCCCCCCGGTTATCTCAACTCTTCCATGACGTAATACGTTATGCTTATGCATTTTTTAAAACCAAGTATTCTCCCCACTATCATCTTCTTTCGACACATAACCAGTCTCCAAAACTTTCCCATTAGCATTCCTCTCCCCAGTACACCCACCAAAAAAAAGGGTCCGTATTAATTCTTACCATACCTCCTCCCTTCCCCACCCCTGCATCTCAGAAAATCTCCCAATAGACAAATTTTTTCATTTACCCCAAAACTTTCACCAACACTCATTCAATTTCTCCCCAAAACTCTTTCTCTCTCGCTCCTCTCTCGCTCCATTCACTGGTGCATATGCACAAATAAAAACCCACATTTCCCCCCTGAATTTCACTTTTACCCACATTATCCTAGAACTCACCTGGTTACACAATCTCACCTTGTCCCACATCTCTTATCCTCATAACTATTCCCACCCCCTTCCCTCGCCACTCACTCTCTCGACTCAACCCCGATAATCCAATACCTTGTATTTTCCGAAATCTACACTCTCCTCCTTTCCTTCAACTTGTTTCTGTCATCCGCTAACACATCCAGCCCTTTTTTCCTTCTAAACATCAACCCACTTCCTCCTCTTTCAATCCTCGTCTTTTACCCCCTCTCATATTCATACACCCATCCCTAATTACACTCTCCTCCCCATCTTTCCCTACTTCTATATATAACTCACTCAGGCTGCACGCTTTTACGGACCCCCACCTTAGGTGCTTCCCACCACCTAGAGCTACCACCCCGCTCACCAACCCACAATA
>JABUQX010112452.1:0-10000 GCA_015478945.1 Trachelipus rathkii
AAGAGAGTATGTGAATTGCTTCGTGGATATTTAGGTTCTATTCAGTCTTTAAACTTAAACTTTATGGATCACATCTGGACTTTCTTTCCGCCCCCACCTTGTCGCAATTAATGATGATGTCATGGTGAAAGGTTTTAACCGAGGAACATCTCCTAATGTTTGAATAGCGTTTCAGTAGGGCCGATGGATGAAAGTATATTTCTTGCTGAATATTGCCAATTCTTTATATCTTAGCTCGGACAACACCAACAGATTCACTAAAGAGGAAACGATAAAAAAAAAAATCATTTTAGTGTAGTGGCTTGCCTATATTATTTCAAGATAACTGTTTACAATATCATTAGTGTATACGCAATTATGTATAAATTTACGAAGTGTGTCAACAAAAAAGCGGTACGTGATGGCTTTTGGTTTTCCATAAATGTTAACAAGTCACGCTTTTGTTTATACAGAATCACATATTTTTATGTAAAGGACAGAAAAAAAATAAAATTTTGTTAGTGCAGTGTTATCATAAATGATATCTTTAAATGATTGGAGTATAATGATACAATTGGTTATGAATATTGATTTGTCAATGGGATTGAGATGAACTTTTATTTTATCATCAGAGCTACCGTACTGGCAGAGAAATTCATTAAGTTCTTGCAACCTTAACATAATTTGTCAGAGTAAACGTCATGTTATTACTGACAGTTTAGCGAATTCCTTCGATTTGATTCTGTGCCTATATTTTCTTTAGTTTCTTACTGAGCCTTTAGTCGAATGATTAATAGTGTGTACTCTTAATTGACCCTATATTTTGAGGACTTTTGTTGGAGATCGTCATCAACATTTCTAATGTTTGTGTGGCTGACGGATGTTTTGTGTTTTACTCAAGAAAGAAACAATTTTCTTTATTTGCACCGAAAGGATCTCTCATTCACAAGGAACATCAAATCATCATCATTTTCGTCACATTTCCATTAAATTATGCCTAATGAGATATTCACTGTATGTACGTTTCAGTGCCGAGGTTCACGAGCATCGACAACAATATTTGGCCTTTCTGAATTAATTGTCAACGGGCATGTACTACTCAGAGAATACAAAGAAACTAGCTTGATTTGAGTAATCTAACCATATCGTCGAAGTAGTAAAGCCTAACTTGATGATTGTTGATTAGAGGTTATTAATTCTGATATCTTTAGTTTTAACGATGTTCATCCATTTTCCTTTCAAATAATATATCGTATTGTATTTTTTTCTCTTGAGTGGTGCTTGAAGAGACGATGCTTTGCGTGCCGTCAAAACTAGAATTTCAGCGTGACGAAACAGATTAGATCGCCCACTACTTATAAATTCTTGTAAATTTTACTATTTCGATGCTTTTAATTGATTTTTTACGTTTCTAGCGTTCCCATATTATTTTGTATTTTTTTATATTAAGTTTCAAGAGTAATCGCTTCGTTCTTAACTTGAATTGTAGATCCTTTTACTTCTTTTACTCATTTTTCCTTTCTACAATTTCCTTGTCATTCTTCCTTTTAGTTCTTAACCCAGATGTCATTCTTCCTTTTCGAGAATATTATCGATTCAAAGTGTATCGGTTTGCGAATGTCATGGAAAAAATATGTAAAAGTAATTTCCCAAAACCCACTGGATCATAGGCGACTACGCATTGCGGAATTGGCTTCAACTAGTTGATTTCGAGCGATATATATCTCACAAGTACGAAGCTGTGACTCAAATTACTTGTCACTACCTTTGAGGCGCGGCTATTATGCAAGTCATTCAATCAAATTTCTCACTAAAGTTGAATATATTTTTCTAACGAAGTCATCATAACATTTCCTTGACATTTTTCGTGAGTCCGTCTTTGGCGAACTGCAAGGATAATTTATTTTTAATATTTGCGAAAGTCAATGCGAATATTTAATAACCCCGAATTAATAAATAATATTATATATATATATGATATATATACTATATTATATATATATATATTAATATATATTACTATTATATATCAGTATATATAAACTCAGTAATATATATATATTATTATATTATATATATATATTATATATATATATAATATATATATATTATATAATATTATCTTTTTGCAACTTTTCTCACGAAAATAGGTCGCTTGGACCGTTTCGTGAGTTGACTATATTTTAGCTTCATTCTTGATGTTTACAAAAATTCACAGTTCTCGTACTGTGTTCTATTCTAGCTGGATGAAGGAATATGTTTGGTAAATATATTTGTCTAGTAATAGTTGCTTAATTGTGTCCTATGATATATGATATTTTTATTGTTGGTATAAGTTTCACATTCTCTCAAACAGATATTTTATTACATGATAACTCCTACACAGATTCCTACGTATGGCTCTCCTAGCTCCGAAGCATACTTCTTGAAACAACGGGATGTATGCCTTCTGAGCAGCAGGTCATAAATTCGATTACATAAGCTATAATTAATATCAGGCTATAGAATACTTAATGTTACATAGGCTATGATATAACAAATTTAACCCAACCATAAATTTAGAGGAGAAAAAAAACTTTAAGACAGAATGAACCTGTTCATCCCATCGACAATAACAGCAACATTCCCATCTTTTCGGAAGTCCCCGTAGCGTTCTGTTTCAAAGTTGTAGTCATTCCTAGGGTAGTTAGCGCATAAACTACTCTGAATTCTCATGTTAGACAGATTAAAGGATAAAAAGATGTCTTTAATAAAGTTTGAACTACAGGTAAGAAAGTATTAATATAATTTAAAAACTAACTGTAGGATTAGAGCCTGAGTTACTCAGATATCACCATAACATGTAAATTGACGTATTTAAAACAAAACACTAGGGGTGAATAAAGCAAATCACGAGTGTTTAAGAATGGTTATGACGAATAATTATATTATATATATATTATATATATATTATATATATATATATATATATATATATAATATATATATTATATATATATTATATATATATATATATATATATATATAATATTATTATATCTATATATATATAGATAGTATTTAAAAATTCGATACAGCTAACAAGGAATTAAATCAAAATACTAATTGCATACTTTTAGATTACATTGGTCGTAGCCTATAACTACGGCATATGAATGTGTACAACCAATAACAGCTATCAATGGAGTTATTCATAACCTACAAATTATGCGTAATAAAGTGTAATGAAACGTATAACTTCAGAGGGGTTTGTTTAGTCAGAGCCAATGCATTTGGGGAATTGCCACGATGAACAGTATATCGCATTGGATGAAAAGTCGTGACATTTTCCAGGTGTACATTACGCAAAACAGGAATGTTCGCTCGCAAAGCTGCTGCAGAATATGGACAATGTTTATCCACATCGACGACCACCGGTAGTACCATATGGCATTTTCCATGAGAGTTTCGCAAGACGGTTTCCAAGTACAGGGGTCGGATAGTCTGAACTATCTACATACGGGAGGGTGGTCTTGCCCGTACGATCCGACGTCGAAATGGAGTCTGCCTTAGTATCACCCACGAAATCCAACGTTCGCTATTACGGCAGCGCTGTTCAGTCTTGGGAATTTATCTGAAGAACCATACGGCGGATTTCGTTGTTGCATAACAACATGCCATTTCCCATATAAGGACATACATTGTAGCATTGGTTTTGCATCGTGGATGACTCAACAACGGTGGCTTAGATTCTCGCCTGTCATTTGATTGCCTCTAATGGTATGTACAGACTTATTGAAAACTCTTAATGTGACCGCTGAATTCTTCGTTTACCATATGGTATGGTAATTATAACAGGTGGAACGTTTCGTGACATTGGGAGGAACAAACCCCCATATTAACATTCAGCTAGTTCATCACCAGATCTCATACTCAGTCAACGTTTGGTGTGGTATATTCTTCAATAGTAGGATTATCGGGCCTTACTTCTTCGAGGGAAATTTGACAGGAAAGCGTTACCTCCATTATTTCCTGCAGACCGTCCTTGTTGACCTCCTGAGTTAGTAATACCTTTAAGGACACTACGTAAAGAATATTTACCAACATGTTATGGGTGCCCCAGCAGCATAATGAAGCCTATAGTGGACGACCTTACCCTCGAAGATACCTTTTCGGGAAGAAATGGAATCGGAAGATCTGGTCCATATTCTCATGGCTCTGCGCGTTTCCCATGGCGACTTAAACACCCTGGACTACTTTCTGTAGGTTGGTAATCTCAGCATACTGTGTACGCTGGGTTTAATGAACCAGTAACCCTCGCCGGATGATCTTCGCCGTCGAATAAACAACGCATGTAGGGGAATCAACCCGGCATCACTGTCATTGTTATGGTAATTGAAACTGGCGCCAGAGGGCTGAGGCATGTTATTCGTGTGGATGGAAGCGTCTTCGAAACCACATTTGTAATATACATATGATACATGTTGAAACAACTCAGGTCGTTTCTCTCCCTTTCTTGCCATGCTGTGGAATGATTCAAGTGTTTAATTTGTCTGATACTATTAACAACGTATTTACATTTCATGTTATCGGATTATTAATGAAACTGTCTTAAATATTTCATTTCACGTTTAAAACTATTGTTGGTAACATTGAGCGTTTACGCAACCTGTCATGTAATGGTATTTATTAATGCAAATGATATGTCTATGCAGGGCGTCTAGTTGTTTATGGGTACATTGCGTGGAAACAAACAACCGTATCAAAAAATTGTCTGAGGGAAGATCCCCACCTCAGAAGCCATAAAACATATTCTTCCACTTTCGAACATTCGCATGTTTGTGCGTCCGGTTTTCCGTATTGTGGGCGTGCGCAGATACCAAAGCGTTAACATATTCTCCATATCCTTCCTTAATGGAATTAAATAATCGCAAACTTCTATTCCTGACACGTTTTCATTACTTAGAACATCCAGTAGCGGTGATACACCGCTGTAACATACCTCGTGAAGAACCTGTATATATATATATATATATTATATATATATATATTATATATTATATATAATATTATATTTATATTATATATATATATATATATATATATAATATATATATTATATATATTATCTATATTTTATATTATATATAGGATAAAATAACATCTTTAAAAGAAATTACAATATTAGCATAAATATGTTGGATGGAGGTGGAGAAGAAAAGAATAGCACTGGAATTGTCTACAGTTTAATTAGAAAGACAAATTGTTTGAGCAAAGAGTTCTGCCTTTAGTGGAAGGTTAAACGGCAGTTGTTGCTGTCGATACTAAGGAGGTTCAATGAAGGAGAAGCAAAACTAAGAGAACATTTTTTTTTGAGAAATGTCCAGAAAGGACGTGAAAGGAAGAGGAAGCAAGCTAAGATATTGGTATTTTTCTACTTGAGAAAAGAATTTTTTAGTTGTCATGGATGATAATTAATATTTTGCATCGATTTTGGGATGATATAAGTCTGAAAGAGTTCTGGTAGTATATGAGATGACATTATCCTATAAGCAACGTCGTCCCTGTGCTAATAGCTACAAGAACAGTCAGAGTTTAAACCGAAGGTTCTACGTTTAGTTTTGAAGGTAAAGATCATTGGGCGCATCACCTCTTCAGTCAGAGAGAATTATCTCGGTCCGCATGCTGTGTCGTATTGATTGTGCGCTCAAGTTGGCCAAAAACGTTTTTCTCTGCATGTAAAGGCTGGGGTCTTTTCCTGCTGAAGACTTTGGCAATAATGAGATTAAGCAGCAAAACAGATATGAGAGTGATCGGAGGAACCTAGAGGAGGAAAAAATTTAAACAGAATAAGGATAAGAATTAGATATTAGGAAAAGGTCTAGAATGTTGGATTTCATCTCAAAGATGACTTAGAGATACGGGTTAGGACAGCATGCATCTAACTCGCTCGAATGTCATTCTGGATCTTGAATAAGTGGTGGAAGTACACCACCACTTACTCTGAGATTTAGAGGAAAGCAATTGGCCCTGGTGAACGTTGAAATAAACCACAGAATGAATGGATTTCAGAAACATGTGAAGAGAGAGAATGTGTTCTACATTTGAGCCTAAGTAGTCGAAGATAGATCGTCAGTTGAGCTTGAAAACAGATATATGAACAGTGAAATTAATAGTTAGATTGCAGGTAGCTTGGGTCATTATATAGAATATTCGGAAAAAACCTCGCAAATCAAAGAGCTACGGGAAAAACAACATTGCAGACTGGACAACTGCCTTCGGCTAAAATTGAAAGAGATAGTAGGAGTCAACAGAGTAGTTTTGAAGTCGAGTAATCTCAATTCAACTTGAGTTTCGATTAAGGATAAGAGATGAGGTTTAGAGGAGGTGAGGTGATGTTCAACAAAATAAAAATTAGATTTAAAACCGAGAAGGTTGAACAAATTTATGAAGAAAGGAGAACGTACATCAAATGCAGGACTGGCAATTTTCGCTGACGGCACCAACTTTCATAACCGATTAGGCTGTCAATGGCCATTCATGGTGATTGATAGTAGGGTGGAATAAAGGGGTTTTTATTTTTGGAAGCAACCTCCTAAAGGCCTTTTCCTGAGACTAATACGCGTGGCTAAACCATTTTGTTCTTCCATTTATTTATTTTTCTTTTTAAAATTAAAAGGTAAGTGTTGATCTAGTTAAATTGGGATTTTATATTTGTGGTGATATGGGAGAGCTTTACACCAAATATACGAAAAATGTGGATATGAGCGCAAAAAGGTAAGAACAATTGGGCACTGGAGTGCCATAGGATGTACTCTAATACTCCATATATGCCAAATGGTGGGTAATCTCATCGCTTCGGGAGCGCTACTTCCCTCTCCATTTATTTCTACACACTACACATCTTATTATATATTTATTATATTATATAGTATATTATATATATATATATATTTATATATATTAATATAATATAATATAATAAATATATATATCTATATCTATATTTATATATATATATATATTATATATCCGGTGCCGGTGCGGTGCGTGGTGCGCAAATTTTGGGTGCGGTCGGTGCGACTATGGTTTCTGCGTAACCTGGTGCGTGTGCCGGTGCGCTATTGCGAAAGAGCCGGTGCCGGTGCGGTATAGATGAACGGGTGGTGCGGTGCGCGTGCTGGTGCGCGACTTCCCGGTGCGGAAGCGGTGCGGATGCGCAAAAATCCGGGTCCTTTTCGGACCAACACTTAATATATATATATTTATATTATATATATATATATATATATATATATATATATATATATATATAATATTATTATATCTATTATATATAATTATATATTATTTATCTATATATATATATCATATTAATAATATATATACTATATTATTTATGGCCAGCGTTCTCAGTAAAGCAACATGTCATGTACCTAATAAACTATAACAGCTACAGGATAAATAAATAACATTTTTGATCTCAGCAAGAGAAATTTCATTGATGAAACTTAAAAAACTTTATTTTTATTCTAATATTTTATTAATTAAATCCTTAAATATTAGTAATCATCTTAGTGTCTGGCAGCGTATGTCTCTGAGGTAACCTTCTTTCCTGCAGTAGTACTGACGAGCAAATTTATAGAGTTTCCAAATTATTGTTTTTTTTTTAAATTATTGCCCTGGAGAAAATGTTAATTTTTTTATTTTAAGATTCTTCTTTTAGTGGTTCGACTCTGTACGGTGGGACAGAGGTGGGGACTGAAGTTCCCCCCGTCGGTCCTCCGGTAGGTCAGAAACCCCGAATCTGTCCATCTTTGTGGTTTACCCCTTGGGTTATATCCGTCAGTAAAAATCGACATTTGGCAACATTTGAAAGGCTCCCACGGAGTGCTAGAGTTCCTTCTTTCTCTCGAATAACGATAATTAATCATTTCAGTTTTCCAACATTTTTTAACAAATTTAAATTTTTCAAAAGCGTTTTTTTTTTTTTTTTTTTTTTTTTTTTTTTTTTTTTTTTTTGTATCGCTCATCGACAAAAATGTCTCCTGATTAAGTAAAATGTTATTTCTATTTTTCTGTAGCTGTTAATACGAACCCGTTATTTCATTAGTATGACCATGCTGTTGCTTTCGACGGATGCCTATACATATATACTATAATACTCTATTATATACTAATTATATATAATATATATATTACTATATTATATGATTATAATTATATCCTATCTATAGCTTATTCCATAATATTATATTAGTAGTACTGATATATTTTATTATAACATAGTACCTATCAGTATATATATTATATAATAATGCCCTTTTAAGATTGCTTAAGGACTTACATTACAGATTTGAAGATTTTCTCCTTAAATGAGTCAAAATATTTTATAACGAATATGACTTAATAAATTTATAATAAGAGATGAGTATGTAACGCTTTCAAAACCTAAAACCTCGAAACGGTGCCTCGATCAGATGCGATGTTAAGTGGTAAATAAATAATAATAAAAACTATAAGTCAACACCAATTATAATATCAAAAAGGTGGTTTAGCCTTTTTGAAAGAAGGGTGAGAAAGTTGTAAATATGTTGTTCATCCGATGGGATCATATCTGGAGTCATTTTTTTGCACATTAAATATATTGAAATTGGTTAATACAAAAAGAGTTCTGTGAACTTTCTTTAGGTAGTAAATTATCGATGTCAAATGATCGGTGTCATCATGATATGTTATAGTGTGATTGTGAGTAACTCTATTAGAGAGGTCCGAGGGCAGACGCTTGGATTGTCTTTTGAAGCATCATCAGTTATATTTACGATGTCTGTTGCGACGCGGAGCAGGAGATCATATGAAGCTGGTTTCACCACACTTCACCTACCACTACTATCATTCATATTGGAAGAGGGGATTCCACTTCTTAACATCACCGAGCAGCCCCATCAGCACCAGTGAGACCTAATCAGATCGCTATTGCTGTGTGCCTATCAATGTGGGTTACCTCAACGAATATATCTTTTACGAACGAGGAAGAGTGCTATTTAGAAGAACCCCCACAACTGTCCAATGGACGTGTCTGGGTCAATAATTTATTAACTGAATGTGACGTTACAGGGAGCCGTAAAATGGACGATAACACTCGAAGTCCACTGATTATGTATCGTTCTGTATGATTCTAGTATTAAAACCAGTGTTTTATTGGTCGTAACTGCGGTACAGCCAGTGCTTGTGATACCATCAGGATACAACGGATAGGAATCATCGTTAAGGATATTCAATGAAGTTTACAATTTCATTTGATTTCAAGAATTGCTCGATCAAGTAAGCGATACGGAGCAATTATTCTATCTAGAGCTCTGAGGAAAGAGAATGCATTTCAATGTGCTAATTTTTAGTGTTACAGAGAGTGAGAGGAAGAACCATGTATGTATTCTAGAGGTTTCGGCAGTTGATTGTCTATAAAGAGAAAATTGCATCGTTGTTCTTTGCAGGAGACCAAACTCATAGAGTATCAAGAAAAGGAAGTTGATATATTAATTGAATGTTCAATAGCGAATTTAATGTTTAGGCATGTCTACATTGGTTAATTCGTCCTATCTCTCACACTCCCGAGCCCTACATGCACACAATGTCCATCCTAGGCATTAGGTACACCAGAAACACGCAGTAAATGACATCTCATCGCACTGCCGTTCGTTCACTTACAACACTATCTAGAGGAAGAGGATGGGGAGATGTGATAATAATTCTTTAATTAGTTCTTCTATGAACAATGCTCTCAGTCACTTCACGCAACTGGGAGATGACGGGCGCTCGACAACCACCATAACCACTTTAAACCAACTGTAATCTCTTGTCAAAGCAACGCGTTATCTAAATTCGGCACAACGTAATCTATAGGAACATACGACGTCTTAGTCAATACGCAATCTGAAGCTTGTTTACGACGACCGAGTGGAAAGGAGGCGAAAAGAGTAACGCACAGTATTTCAGCCAGCATAGGCTGTGCCCTTATCTGTGTCAGTCTTAAACCCTTACC
>JABUQX010112452.1:15000-17500 GCA_015478945.1 Trachelipus rathkii
CTCGGAATCCGACTCCGGCTCCGACTCCTCCTTATTCCTTCCTCCTCTATGCAATCTCCAAATTTCATTCTTCTACGGTCATTTCCTATTTTTAGGGGCCAGCACCCCCTACGGGGGTTGAACAGCCACGTAACCTCGTATACGACGAGGTTACGTCACCACCTGACGGGCGGCCAAATTTTAGGGAGGTACGATAACCTTAACCAGCGTAGAATATATTTAAGCAGGAAGGGCTAATCCAACTTGTCCCCTCACTACTATATATATATATATATATATATATATATATATATATATATATATATATATATATATATATATATATATATATATATATAAAATATTCTATATCTAGGTATGCCAATATATATATATATAATAATGAAAATAATAATAATGTAATAGTAATAATAATATATATATATATATATATATGTAATATATAATATATATATATAATATGTAATAATATGTAATAATAATAATATATATATATATATATTAACAAATAATATATATATATGTATAATAATAGTAATAATATATATATGTATAATAATAACTATATTTATAATATAATATAATATAATAATAATAATAATAATAATAATAATATAATAATAATAATATATATATATATATATATAATAATAATAATATATATATGTTATATAATAATATGTAATAATAATAATAATAATAACAATAATAACCAAAATAATATTAATATGTATATATGTATATATATGCTCTTCTTTATGTAATAATATTAACTTAACGTATATAGTATTTATATAAATATATATATATAATATATATGTAACAATAATAATAATATATATATATAATAATATAATATATATATATATATATATAAATAATAATATATATATATATATATATATATTTATATAAATAATAATATATATATATATGTATATATATATATATATATATAATAATAATAATAATATATAATATATAATATGTAATAATAATATATGTAATAATAATATATATATATATGTAATAATAATATATATATATATATTTTTTCATCCTTTAAAAAAATCACAACACTCAAAACCATAAATCAAGTACAAAGTAGAAAAATAACAGAATCCATATACATTTATAACACAAATAACTTTAATAAATCAGCCGGTCAATTCAAGCCAGACAAAATACAAAATTCAATTTTGCTTTCCTCAAAGTATTTCACTGATCTTAAAAATAATAAAAGACCAACCAACTAAAACTTTCCTGAAATTGACAATAACCCTCCGAGTCGGCAGGCCATCGCTTTGTTGTAAATACATTCCATTTGAAAAGGTCCATCCGTAATGTTGGACGAAAGCTCATGGCTTCCCCACCCCAAGAATCTTAATTTTTAGTCTCCCGGTTTTTAACTTAGTATTAAAAATAAAAAGTGTGTGCTTATTAATATGTGTATATCGAACTTGAGGTCATCGTGAACCCATTAGAAATAGAAAATAAATACCTATAATCAATGTAACTTAACCCAAAAAATATTTTACGCCAAGGGTGAGCAACTTATATAAATATTTACAACTACGTTTAAGTGGTTTATATCTACGTATATATATATATATATATATATATATATATATATATATATATATATATAAGATTTTTTTTTATTTTTATATGTTATATATATATATATATATTTATATATATATATAAAAAATAGATATATATATATATATATATATATATATATATATATATATATATATATATATATATATATATATATATATATATATATATATATATATATATATATATATATATATATATTAGTCCGTATCGTCCTGGTGCAAATGTTTGAAATTAAAGATCCAAATTTGAGCACTGCCAAAGAAAAAAAAACAAACAAACAATCAGTTTTCAGCGGCAAAATGGTTTGATTTACAAACAGATAATTTAAATAAAAATGTGCACTTCGCGCAGTTATATACAGTATGTTGTAAAAATTTGGTATTGATAGGACTAATAATAAAAAAGATTTCACAATTTTTCCTTTTTGAAATGCTTAAAAATATTTCTCAAAAAAAAGTAAAATAAAAACAAGTAAAATTCGTAACAAGTTATAATCAAAATTTTGCTTAATTAATGTTTGATGTGAATATTGGCATAATTGGATGTGATAAATAAAAACTAATATGATTTTTGGATTCTGCACAGCAAAATTCGTAAGAAATAATTATCGTATAGGTCAACAAAATTTGCATTTGGCTCTACAATTACCTTTAAAAAAAAGTAATTGCCGGAGCCGGGAAAAGCACCTTTCTTTCTGCTCCGTCTCCAGCTTCAAAATAATCGGCTCTGGATTAGGAACACCCCTAAAATTATTTCTGTTCCTACTCTTGCTTCACCTAAAACCTTTCGGCTCTGTTTACTGGCTCTTGCTCCGGTTCCGGCTCGGCTCCAGAGCTCCGTGCGAAATGGGAAGCAGAGGTAGGAAAGAAGGAAC
>JABUQX010112452.1:20000-22500 GCA_015478945.1 Trachelipus rathkii
ACTTCCGAATGCCTTTCTTTTTTTGGGGAGGCGCATCGAACTAGTGGGTAGGAAGCCTCCCGCTTACATTGTCTAACAACGGCGCTTGTTGTTCGATGGTTCGGTCCTGGCGCGAACGTGACATTTTTTCGTCTTATTATGCAAATTTGTCGGCAAACAAGCATGTTGTGCACATGTCGGCGTTCCTTGACTTTGGTCGGTTGCTCTTGTAACACTTGAACACCCCAGAAGAAAGCCGTGTAGCCCCAGCAGGGGTTCCAACCATCCTTTGTGGATTTAAATAAGTATCGAGTTTCAAAGCAGTGTTATCGGAGCAGAAGATTAGAAACTTCGAGATGCCTTCTATATTTCTGGGGAGGCGGATCGGACTAGTGGTAGAGCCACATCTACATTGTCTAACGGCGAAGCTGTTGTCAATGGTTCGAGTCCTGGCGCGAGTGAATTTTTTTTCGCTCTTTATTATACAAATTTTTGTTTCAACAACCAGCATATTGGCGCATGTCGGCGGTTCCTTGATTTGGTCGGTCGCTGCGCTGTAACCCAGGAGCACGCCCGAAGAATGCCGTGTAGCCCCATCAGAGGTTCCAATCACCCTTCTGTGGATTTAAATAAGTGTCGAGTTTCAAAGCAGTGATATTGAAGCAGGAGATTTGAAAACTTCCGAGATGCGTTCTTTTTCTGGGGAGGCGGATCGGACTAGTGGTAGAGCCTCCTGTATATTGTCTAACGACGACGCTGTTGTCGATGGTTCGAGACCTGGTGCGAGTGAAATTTTTTTTTCCCCGTCTATTGCAAATTTGTCGTAAGAAGCATATTGTGCGCCTGTTGGCGTTCCTTGACTTGTGTCCGGTTGGCCTTGTAACCCATGAGCACCCCTGAAGAATGCCGTGTGGCCCCATAAGGGGTTCCAACCATCCTTCTGTGGATTTAAATAAATATCGAGTTTCAAAGCAGTGATATCGAAGCAGGAAACTTAAAAACTGTAACGAAATACCTTTTTTTTCTGGGGTGTCGGATCGGACTAGTGGTGGACCCTCCGGGACAATTGTCTAACAGCGACGCTGTTGTCAATGGTTCGAGTCTGGCGCGAGTGAAATTTTTCTTCGTCTTATTATTGCAAATTTGTCGCAACAAGCATGTTGTGCCCATGTCGGCGTGGCCTGACTTTGGTTGGTTGCTCCTGTAACACGGGAGCAAACTAGCAGAATGCCGTGTAGCCCCAGCAGGGGGGTTCCAACCACCCTTCTATGGATTTGAATAAATATCGAGTTTCAAAGCAGTGATATCGAAGCAGGAATTTGAAAAACTTCCGAGATGCTTTTTTTTCTCGGGGAGGCGGATGCAATAGTGGTAGAGCCTTTTCTGTAAATCTGTCTAACGGCACGCTGTTGTCGCTGTTCGAGTCCTGGCACAAGTGAAATTTTTCTTCGTCTTATTATTGGCAAATTGTCGCAACAAGCCATGTTGGGCCCAATGTCGACGTTTCCTTGACTTTAGTCGGTTGCTCCTGTAACCCAGGAGCACCCCAGAAGAATGTCGTGTAGCCCCAGCAGGGGCTCCAACCACCCTTCTATGGATTTAAAAAAGTATCGAGTTTCAAAGCAGTGGATATCGACAGCAGGAAACTTTGAAACTGTAAAGAGATACCTTCGTTTTTGTGGTGTTCGGATCAGCTAGTGGGTGAACCTCCGGGACATTGTCTACGGTGAGCTGTTTGTTAATGGTTCGAGTCCTGGCGCGAGTGAAATTTTTCTTCGTCTTACTATTCCAAATTTGTCGCAACAAGCATGATGTTCCAATGTCGGCGTGGCCTGACTTTGGTTGGTTGCTCCTGTAACACGAAAGCAAACTAGCAGAATTGCTTGTGTAGCCCAGTAGGGGGATAAAAGCACCCTTCTATGGTTTAATAAGTACCGTTTCAGAAAGCAGAGTGATATCGAAGCGGGAGACTGAAACTGTTCCGAGATACCTTCTTTTCTGGAGTGGCAGATCGGACTAGTGGTAGAGCCTCCTGTACATTGTCTAACGGCGACGCTGTTGTCGATGGTTCGAGTTCTGGCGCGAGTGAAATTTTTCTTCGTATTATTATTGCAAATTTATCGCAACCAGCATATTGTGCCCATGTCGGCGTGGCTTGACTTTGGTTGGTTGATCCTGTAACCCAGGAGCAATCCATCAAATGCAGTTGTAGGGCCAGCAGAAGTTCTATATTCTATACTTTATACTATATCCTCTTATTTCCAGACATAGTCTCACTACTAACATTAACACAGGTAATAGCATACGTCATGTAAGACCCGTAGCACTTTAAGACTTATTCCTTTCATCCACTAAGGATTTAATTGCAACCAGCCATGGCTTTTCCTGGTATTTACAACTTTCATACTACATTCTGCATTATCCGTTCCCTTTTCATCCACCATATATCCTAAATATATGAACTCAGACATTTGTTTCAGCTGCTCACCATCTTACACAGAGAACTGTCCTCACTCAAACC
>JABUQX010112452.1:37500-47536 GCA_015478945.1 Trachelipus rathkii
AATTGAACGATATGAAGAATTTTTTTTACATAAGTGATTGGGGCTGAGTACTTCTTTTTTCACTGTTTTCTCTTCTCTTACAGGATTTTTAAATATAGTGGAGCAATTTGTCATAATAAAGATTATCTTTGCTCCTGGTGTCATGTGTTGTTAGAAAGCAATATATGCCGGTCCCAAGCCCGGATAAAATAGAAAGGCTACCACGACAGCCTAGAAAGCCGGTAATGTAAAACAATCTTTGCTCGGGAAACCCCAGAACCAGCCTCGGACATTTAAACAAGATAGAGGATCATGATGGTTGCCCTGACAGATGTATAGTCAGTCTACTTCTGGGAACAGAAAAAAAAAAAAAAATATATATATATATATATATATATATATATATATATATATATATATATATATATATATATATATATATATATATATATATATATACGCATATATATACATATTTATTTGTATATATATATATATATATATATATATGCGCACCCTTAGGCATAATTATCTGAGAGCAAATGGACATTATATCGATTATCCTTCGCCCAACAAAAGGGGAAGAAGGATGAATAGCAACGGAATCGATCATTTGCGAACAATGTAATACCATTGATTGTGAAACGACGAATTTCAATTATAATTTATCATTCGGATTAAATTTATATTGTCAAGGAGTTTAGCTAATGAGTATTAGTTCGTATATCATTTACAGCTATTGTGATTAATATCTCTTGCAATGTATTTAGAAAATCAACTCGGTGTAAACAACATGTGTGTTCTTCTTTATTAATCTATACATTTACATGCATGTAAATTAATATTCGAGAATATATATATATATATATATATATATATATATATATATATATATATATATATATATATATATATTCTTTATATATATATATATATATATATATATATATATATATATATATACATATATATATATATATATATAATGCTATAATATATACTATATATATATCTTTTAAATATAAATAGCCTATAAATAGTTTATATATAATATATATATATATATATATATATATGTTATATATATATATATATATATTTGTATATAATATATATATATATTTATATATATATATATATATATATATATATATATATATATATATATATATATATATATATATATATATATATATATATATATATATATATATATATATATATATATATATAATTCTTTTGACAGATATTACATTACATAATTATGACAAATTTATTGACATCAGCCATTAATAAATGAGATTTTAATTTTCCTCCAACTTTAGTGGAAACAATGTCCGAATCTGCTGGCATTTCATCACCAAGAGATATATATATATATATATATATATATATATATATATATATATATATATATATATATATATATATATATATATATATATATATATATATATATATTTATATCTATATAATGATATATTAAATCTCTATATATAACCTTTGTAATATATAATAATATATATATATATATATATATATTTATAATGTATATATATATATAATATATATATATAATATATATATATATATATATATTTATAATGTATGTATATATATATATATATATAATATATATATACAACTTCTATATATATATATATATATATATATATATATATCCCCGTATGGGGATATTGATTCTTATTATGGTGTTTGCTCTTGATATACAACCTGGAGCATGGCACAGTGATAAGAACCAATACTTGGGGGTCTTTGTTCATCTCTTCGGCCCCATTACTAGTATGTGCATTTGTGTATTGGCATTTGTCACATATGTAATCCTTCAGCATTCATTCTTTTCCCTCATTTTCATATTTATTTTCTGTTTTTTTTTTCAATCCACTTTCTGCACCACAATTTTTATCTTTTTTCTTTTTGAGCCAGAGAGGTAGATGAACGCCGATGACACCCTTCCTTATGGGAGGGGAATCTGGCGTCATCTTTGCTGAAGGGGTGTGAAACACATTACCCGTTCGTGATTTGGTGCACAAGACCTTGCACCAGGTTTGGATTTTTTACCCTGACCCATCTGAAACATCTATTGTAAGAGATTCCCCGCCGCTTAGAGCGGTGCTCCGGGCAAACCTAATAGGGTTTGACACCCATGAGGGGGGATCCTTTGATTTAATATACCATGGAAAACTTAAATTTGCCTCGGAGTTTGATGGATATTACGATTACCGAACCGGCACCGATTAATGGACTTACTCTTCTGAATTGCACTTCGAATATTAATGCCGTGATTCCCTCCACTTCACCTGGAAGGCTTCTGTTTATACCCAGCGATCAGTCGCCTGGCAGGCCCTCGACATCCCAGGTGCCCTAACGGTCGGAGAAACCCCGAAAAGGTGCCCCCCGTCATAGTTGTTCTCAATTGTTTACTCCATATGCTGCCCCCCTCCGGGACTGCCAGCTGACACAACATTCCCGATGTATTACCTATTGCGATCCACCACCTAAAAAGCTCTTACTAAGCAAAGAACCATCATTCTTAGCGATGCACTTGGAAAGGCTTTAGAAATTGAAGACTCCCCAGTCACGTTAATGAAGAATGGGTCTCTTATCGTTAAAGCCACTACCTGAAATTAAAGTTCTATCTTGTCATCCTTAACTTCTCTCGGAAACATTCCTCTTATTTCCTCTCCTGATGAAATAGGAAACACATCCAAAGGCACTATTTACTCTTTAGAACTGTATTTCTAAGAAATCTACAGCAGAAAAGATTTCCCGCTACAAACTTTTACAGATTTCCCCATGTCGGGACTCGCCTAACACCCCAAATCCTTGTTTACTATTTACATTTAACACCCCTTTTCCACCTACTAAGATGAAAATTGGGTTTACAAGCTACAATGTTTGTACGTTTATTCCCTACCCAGACGTTGCTTTAAATGCCAGCGGTTTGGTCATCCCCGAAAATACCGTAGGGGACCGCATGATATATGAGCAATCTGTGGAGAAGAATTTCACATTCCCTGTAAAAACACACCACTCTGCAAAAACTGGGGAGAACCCTACAGCGCCTCTTTCCTTAAATTCCCATTTTACCTGTTTGAACAGAAGGTTTTGGAATTATGCACCATACAAAAATTGAGCCGGAGAGATGTCATACACCAGATCAAAAAGAAATTTCGTACAAGATTATGGCAACCTGTGCTAAAATTGCAACCACCAACACAACTCAATTCCAGTAAAACTATTCCCCCAAATCCCAGCGAGACTCGAGCAGTTAATATACCTGCTCGCCCGCACTGCCTATATTGCTGACTATCCAAATAGTCAAAAAAACAGCCTTCAATCCAATCTCCCACCTAAAATACTGTCAGAAGCCTTACCCCAAGTGCTAGCTTTCGTCTGACCAGCAATGAAACAAAGTCTGTTCATCCTCCACATAGCTTGGAGAGTATTTCCTGCCAAGAAACTCTGCCCCATACACTCCCTAAGCGTTCATCAAACTCACGTAAGAGTCCTGCGTCTTTGTCCCCTAATCTGTCTCCCACCATCACCAACTCCTAAAAAAGATGTCCCTAAGCAGAAACAAAAGATTAGGCACCAATGCAATGATTACTAGCTAACATATAAAACATCTGAATTTCTAAAGCAGAACACCCCAACTCTAGATATAAAAGATGCAATTCAGAGGAGACCTTGCCATAAGTCTATTCCTGAGACAGAATCATTGACATTAATACATTGTACCGAAACAACCACAGCTGTCGAACAACCAACCAACCAATCCTCTGATAGTTTGCAGGATTATTCCAGCTCTTCTGAATCATCCAATAACTCTTCTTCCATATTTCCTATCTCGGCACTCATTAAGAGATCCTGTACCTTAGCGGATGAAATGAATTATATTTCGCAAAAAGAACTGGATGTGACGACCCAATATCTTTCTAATGCTTCCTGCGATTCCGAGGGAGGTGAATGGAAGATCGTTCAACGAAAACACCGTAAACGCTCCAAGCGTTCTGGGTCTGTTGGCGGTATGAAAGGGGACCCCAAAATCCCCCAACTTAACTCAAAATGTACAGTCTCCCAAAATAACCCCTGATGACTCACTGACAAAGTCTCCAGCATCAGACTTTCGTAATCCAACAGATGCCTATATCTCAACTCCAACACCCTCTCAAAAAGATGACACTTTCCCGGTAACACCTCCCTCTCCCGTTTCCATGGAAACAGCCCATATTCTTCACACTTTTCTGAATCTTCTTGCTTGGCAGATACTGATATCGATCCCATTCTTAAACATTATCACCCTGGTTGTTCTTTAAACAACCAACCAAATAAATCCACATAATAACATGGACTTAGATGAACTCAACTTACTTCTCATCCATGGCGAAGTCCCTCCACCAAACGCCACAAAAAACTTCCCCTCCCCAAAACCAGTCGTCCAACCAAAATCTCTATTGTACTTCTATTTCTTACCACCAGGATTTATTGTTCCTTCTCGTCGAGATCAACGTCTCAGCATTTCCTTCTCATTTGTATCCACTTCCAATATTATTCCTAGCGACATATAGATAACTGTCTCAAAAAGACTATCCTCAGAATATCCATGACAACATAGCATGGTTAGCTTCCTTCAATGGAATTTTCGTAACTACTACTCTAATTTTGAAGAACTTGTTCAACTAATTAATATATGTACACCAAAGTGCATATGTTTGCAGGAACTTCAACTATATTACGCGACTTCGTCCAACCGTCGGAATATAAATCTTCGCTAGCTTCTATAGAAAGGGGTCACAATGATAGAGGAGGATCAGGAATTCTTAATCATAAGTCTATCTCCTATTTTCCAGTCTCTCTTCGAACTAGACTTTATGCAGTGGAAGCACGTATCCATTTGTCCATCGATCTCACTGTCTGTTTGATCTACTTGGCTCCCAGCAGTGAGTTTACTAAGGCTGACTTAGCAGACATTTTAAGCAGCTCCCTACTCCCGTTGTTATACTAGAACACTTCAATCTTCGTCACCCCTTATCGAACGAATCTGTCACCTCGTCTAAGTCTAAGATCCTTGTTGATCTTCTAGCCCCCTTTTCCCTGGAATGCCTTAACAAATGAACGTTTAGATACACACACTTTTTCCTGTATTGATATTTCCTTTTGCTCCCATTCTCTTATGGATCGCTCCACCTGGTTCCGCTTTGATTACTTATACGGCGGTGACCATTACATAACATCCTTAAATGATCTTGCACCGAGCCCAATGTTAAACCCCATTTAAAACTGGCATTATGACAGAGCGGGGTTTGCCTCTTTTCATTAGGCTACAGGTATCTCACTCTCTTCCTTCAATAAGCGATTTCTGACTGTTGATAATGCCTTTATCTTCTTCCAGCAAGTTATTATCACAGCAGCGGAAGCTTGCATCCCCCGATATTACGCAGGTAGGCAAGCCCTTGGTGGTCCCAAGAGTGTGCAATCGGAGAAGAAAAAAAACTATACAGGCAATACAAAAGGACCCGCACCACCTCAAACATAATTACTTTAAAGCAGCTGTGTCGAGATCTCGTCGAATTAATCGCCAAACACGTTAACAATATTTTCAAACTTATATTTCGACTGTCAAATCCACAACCCCCCTTTCTTCAGTGTGGAAAGTTGCATCTTGCCGCTCCAACAATTTTTCACCCACAATCCTCCGTTACAGGCCTCCTCTTGCAGCTGTTGCAGATGTACTAGGTCATAGTTTTGCTAGCCACTGGAGCTCTTCCCGCCATCCTGAAGCCTTTCAAAATTTAAAATTAACACTCCACTGCCAGACTTCTCAACAGTCAAGGGGAAAAATCATATCTATAATCCTCTTTTTACACTTGCAGAGTATCAAACTGCACTGGTGAATAGAAAAACGATGTCCTTGGCCCAGACATGATTTCGTACATAATACTTCGTCATATTCACCCTTCTGCATCAGCGTTTTTGCTGGATATATATATATACAACAGAATCTGGATCGAATCTTCTTTTCCATCTATTTGGACGGCAGCTTTTGTAATCCTTATTCCCAAACCTGGAAAAGATCCAAAGTTGGCGGGCAACCAAAGACCAATTTCGCTGACTTATCACACTAGCAAATTAATGGAGAAAAGGGTTTCAGGCCGCCTTCTCCCTGTTCTGGAGAGTCACCAGGCTTTTTTAAATTTCCATTTTGGTTTCAGCAAAAATCATTCAACCGCGGATCCCTTGCTAAAACTGAACCATGATATCCGGGAAGCTTTCTCAACTGGTGGGATAGTTCTTGGTGTCTTTTTTGACCTTGAAAATGCTTATAGCACAGCGTGTGGAACTGGGGTTCTCCTTGAAACTTCACTCGCTCGATTTCCGAGGAGAGCTCCTTCTTTTTATTAAATCCCTTTACTATTTGCTCTTGGTTTCAATTACATCGTTACTTCTATTCCAGCGACGGTCAATTTTTCTCTCTATGCTGATGACCTTGCGCTATATATTGCTGCTGGCAGACTGCCATTTCTTGAACGGCAACCTCAACTAGCTAATGAGAATATTTCACAACGGGGAAACTCCCATGACTTTCATTTCTCACCCTCAAAAACTTTAGCAGTACTTTTTAGGTAAAAAGCAATTGAGAAACCTGCCACCTTTCTCCCGCTAACCTAACCTTATATGGTTCGCCCGTTCCTGAAACTTCACTTATCAAATTTCTAGGACTCATTCTAGGTGATCACTTAATATACTCACCGCATATTAAACTCCTGAAAACGACTTGTCATCGCGTGGTTGACCTATTACATCATCTCGCTTCAAAATCTTGGAATGCTGATTGCAAGTTCTTTTTACGTCTCTACATCGCTCTAATCCGATCGAAGCTGGACTATAGCTACGTCATGCCTCCCCAACTCTACTACACCTGTTAGATCACATTCAAAATGAGGCGATCCGTATCTCTACTGAAGCCTTCCGATCGTTCCCCCCGCGTAAGCCTTGAAGTTGAATCCGATGTGATGCCACTCTCTCTTCAAAAGGAATACATCATGTGCACAAGCTACCTTCGCTTTCAAACCCCAATATCGTCTTCTCTGACACCGATTCTGTGAGAGATACCTCAGAATCCTCCTTACTGGCCATTTGCAAACACAATTTTTAACATCTTTAACTTTCTCAACATCCCTTTGCAAAAGGTGCTGCCGTTCTCTTATGATGAAGGGTATACACCTTGGCTATTCTCTACTCCCACCATCTGCCTGGTCCTGATCTCTCTCTTCAAATCTAGTCGCTCCGCTGCCTTGTTAAAAGTTTCATTCCTGTCTCATGCTTCAATTTTTAAGGGCAGAATTAATGGCTATAATGATTACCTTCTCTCAAATTTTATTCCTTAACCAAGACCACTCTTATGTCATTTATTCTAAAACACAATGGTATCCACCCACTGTATAACAATCTCTTCTGCTGCTCCACTCTCGCAAGAAACAAATTACACTATGTTGGATTCCCTCTCACGTAGGGGTAACCAGCAATGAAATCGTCGACAGAGAGGCCAGAATGGCTGCCTTCTCTTTCCGGAGCTGTTCTAGGTAACTTCCGGATGCCATCAGCTGATTATTATCCTACTCTCCGACAAGGCTTCCGGTCTTGCTGGCAGGAATGCTGGGCGAACGATTAGCGAGGGGCGAAACTTAGAAGTGTAAAGCCTAACATTTGTGAGTGGTCTTCCTCTCACCGACGGAAGCACTTGCAAGAGGTGATACTTGCACACCTCCTCATTGGCCATACCAATATCACTCACAGACACCATATGTCATGGGATCCCCCTCCCATTTGCAAATTTTGCCATCACCATGCCTTGCAATCTCCTCGCCATATATTTATTGAGTGCCCTCAACCGGACCCCATTCCATCGTTATTTTCCTACTCTATGGTCCATAACACCTTCTGAAACGTTATCCCATATCTTGTTTAATAGTAACTCTATCCCACTTTGAGAGTAACTCTATGTTCTCTTATCTCCAAGAACTAAATATTCTTAACAACATTTAATTTTGTTATGTAACATTAGGACTATATATAATGTGAGGACATTTTTTTTATTTGTTTTTATTTATTTTTTGACAAAATATTTATTTCACCATTTAAATTTTCTTTTACAACTTTTAAAATGAATGTGAGCCAGGATTCACCCATGGAATTGATTTTTTAATCCAGTGTAGCCGCGTCCCTGTAGGTCGTGTTGGGTCCTGTACACGAACTCATATATATATATATATATATATATATATATATATATATATATATATATAAATATACCTTCTATATCTATATATATATATATATATATATATATATATATATATATATATATATATATATATATATATATATATATATATATATATATATATTCATCAGTGGTGAAATGTCAGAGACCTACATAGTTTCCACCAAAGTTTGAGGAAAACACAATTCAAAAATCAAATTACTGGCTGACATGACCTCATGACCTGCCTTTGAAAGTTCGAAAGTCAATGGCATTGGGGAAAACAGAAGAAGGAAGAGTGTTCCAAATGATACCAGTAGAGTATATGTAAGAATGAGTATAGCGCTTAACTCTTAGGTTAGATGACGTATTTAGAAAGGACGAAGATGTGTGAAAAGACTCGTTGTACAAGCTATTCTCAAAGGATGAGGTATGTGACTAGAGAATTGAGAAGAACTCTCCCTTGTAATAGTGATTGGGCAAGGAGAATGATGCACCAATTTGACATCCAGGAACTGATAGTCCAAAAAATCCAAGGCTCTACCTTTTCAAGGAGAAGAGTATGTGCTTGCAATCGCTACAGATGTACATACATGAGTGAACAACATCCCTATATAGAAGAAGCAACCGGATCAGTGTGGATAAAGTTCTGAAGGTGCAACAAAACACTCAATCACTTAGAAACTAGTTACTGAGATGGATGATGTGATTCTTCCAAGCAAAATCACTAGGAAAAGAAATTTCAAGAATTTTAAGAACAGTAGAAGGTGAGTTGTGTGGAAGATTTCATCTATGTCTAATAGATAGATGAAAGAATTGGTTTTTTTAGGCATTGGACGCAACCATATTTCATTTGCCCCAACTGGAAATCTAGAAAGATAAAGAATTTGGTGCTTCAAAGCCACCCTCCTGGAACTAACTATTGGAAGGAGTAGTGAATGGTACAATCGACAACATAAATAGTGAAAAAGAAGATGAAGTGATAGATAAAATATTTAAGTAGGGGAGAAAAGAGTTGGGGAAAGCCAAAACTTTGAAGAGCATCACTATTGATTGTTTTACACGATGAACGATGGCTTTCAACAACAAAATCTCTAAAGCAGCGGGAATGGAAATCAGAGAGAATTAAATATATCGAAAGAGGAAAATTTAGAAATCAAACTTTGTGCCAGACTCTTTCGAAGACTTTCGATGTGTTAAGCTCCACAGTAAAAAAATTCACCGAAATGTTGAAATCAGTGGATCAAGAATCAGAGAAAAGGAAAAGATGACCAGTCAAGCGTTACTTTCGGAAGCTATATTGGCGATCAGTGATAAGATCATATTAGATTCAAAATGTTTCCAAACCATTCTGTTATGGAAAGATTTAAAATCTTTAGAAAGAACAGAGGTTAAAGGTTATTATTGAGAGTTGAGATTGTTTGCCAATTTCAGCACTGGTAGAATGAGAACCACTTCCAGCAGGAAGCAAAGGTCGAAGACCATAGGCAGAGACTTGTGCAATCTCGATAACACAGGTTTGAGGGACCATACATCTTTTTATTATAAAGCTCAGAGAAAGCAGAAGTTACATATTTTTTAGAAATTAGACATAAGTGATTAAATGTGTAGCTCCGAAATCGTTTAAAGATGAATTAGAGTCAAAAGTTTGAGTGTAGTATTCATATTTAGCAAAATGTACAACAGCAGTTCAAGAGGAAGAAGCAGAGTTGATTTTTTTTTTTTTTTTTTTTTTTTGCAAAATGTTTATGAGTTTCTGGATTTTGAAAC
>JABUQX010112453.1:0-15540 GCA_015478945.1 Trachelipus rathkii
AATAGAATATAGAGTCTATCATTAAGAATGACGCTGGAATAAAAATTAATATTGTTCGGGCATATAATATATGATAACTACATGTATTCAACACCCAAATTATAACACCAGCATCAGTACTATTAATATAATATATTATTACTATATTATATATATAATATAATATATAATATAATATATAATATAATCATATGATAATATTAATATATAATTAATAATGTAATATAATAATATTAATAGGTATAGTTTATTAATATAGATTAATATATTATATGTTAAATTTTTTTTATATTTTAATTATAGTAATTATGGTATATTTATTGTAATATATATATATATATAAATAATAATATAAATATAATTTATTAATATATATATTAATAATATATATAATAATAGTATATTAAATTATATATATATCAAATATCATATTATTTAAAATTATATATATATATATTATATAATATATATAATAATTATATATATATATATTTAAATATTGTATATTTTCATATGCCATCTTCATGTCGAAAGAATATCCACTATTAATGGAATGTTGTTTGTTTTTGTTTTCAATTTATTTATAATATGAGCCCTACCCCGCTAATGACTTCTATGTTAGATAGCCGACTCCACATCTCAGTTGAGAGGGTCCCAGGTTCGCACAGGGGTCGGGTGGTATGAAAAATATGTGAAGCTAATTGCCTATCATTTATGGGCTTTGCTCCGTCTCATGTGAGGACACTCGGTAAACGTTATATAACTGAGATGAGTAATAACTCATTCCATAGTATTAGGGCTCTTGACCGAGTGAGCTGAGTAGTTAATAAAAAATTATCTAATATAAGTTTTACTAAGAATCAAAAGAAGAATATAATTTAAATTCAGTATTTATCAAATTTATAATATTATTTATTTTATCATAATAAAAAATAACATAATTATACTATTTAATTACGTTTGACCATAAAGTTATAATATATTAAGTATTAATAAACATAAAATATAATACCTATAGATATTCAAATTTCTGAGTAAAGTATGAGGCATTAATTGCAACACCAAGTGGTATTATGAGTAACTGAGTCTCACAATAGCTATCATACTACGATGAAATTTAAATTTGTGATTTCAATGTTACTTTTCATTGTATATATGAAATAACATGTCACCAAAACAAGCATCGCTCTTGAACAATGAGACCCCATGATGTATGCAATGTAATAACTTATTTTTCCTAAATTCTTAAATTAATTAATAACTATTAATAAGAAATTCACTTAATTTATTTTCACACATTTTAAACAATAATAATGGGTAAAGAAGTAAATGTAAATTAAAAGAGCTATAAATAAATTTATGAGGATAGATCCTATTCATAAAATTATCTTATCTACACTCAATTACTATATATATATCTCTCTCATCATCTCTTACTATCCTCTATTCATAATCTCTCTCTCTCTCTATATACTCTATCTATATATATATAATATCTATATATCAATCTATCTAATCTACCATTCATATCTCTCTCTAATTACATCATTCTCTTACTATCTCTAGTCTCACATCTATATTCATATCTATCTACTCTCGTAATCTTCATCTATGTTATTATATATATATTATTATATATATAGATTACAACTTTTGATCTAATAATACTAGTATTTAAAATTTTTATATTATATATCTAACTCTATATATAATTACTCATATATAGATTAATATATATATATCTAATATATATATATATCTATAATATATATTAATATCTATACTTCATATCTTATAATATATATATATATGCCTATTTATCTCTATATATAAAGATATATAATCGTTCAATTTTCTTTTCTCCTATACATAATAATAATAATAATAATAATAATAATAATATAAGTAATAATATAATAATAATAATAATAATTATAAATATACATCATTCATCATCATCACATACATAAATTCTACATAATCTCATAATCTTACATTCTAATTCATGATCAGTCTACTAATCATCTAATCCTACATCACTCATATTATTCTCTTCTTTCGAAATCTAACGACTATAAATATATAATTGCCACACTACATATTCATACATCAGATACATAATCAACTGTGAATTAATAACTTATTTAACTACATAAATAATAAATTACAGATATAATTATAATAAATTTATTCCACATAGACTCCTATTATGAATAATGTTAACATATTTTAATAAAATATTTGATTATCTTATATTTTTTCTTTTCTATTATATTTAAATTAATAATACGAATCATTATTATTTATTTACACTAAACACAACTTATGTGGACACGTAGGTTTCAGATCGACTCTAACATAATCTAATAGTTACAAATTAACAATTAGCTTATCATTGTTACCTTCAAACGTTCAACACACGCCGCGTACTGTTGGTTAATATGTCTGTATATTCGCGGTAGATATATCTTACTCGCCTATATAAAAAGTAAAATTATAATAATAATAATAATATTAATTATATCATACAATATCATAATCATAATCAATAATAATAAATATCAATAATAATAATTCAATATAAATTACTAATAATTACAAACACTCTCTGACATAAACTACTTATACAATATCTAATAATAAAATACATATATATACATATATCATATATCATCAATATACTAATCCTTCATTACATATACAATAGTACATAATAATGATTCATATATAAATATATGCGACATATAATAGAATAATAATAGTAAATAAATATTTAATATAAATATAATATAATAATATTAATAATAAATTAATTAATATAATATAATAATTATATATATAATTGACTAATAATACATGGTGAATATATAAGATAAAATTACAATTGGATAAGAATAATTACTAGAATATCATGGTAATGACAATTTTACCTAATTCTGCACAATTAAGTGAAGTGAATATGTAAGTTGGCAGTTAGAGAATACTTAGTAACTGTAGTAATAAAATTAAATATAATAATAGAATAATAAATAATAATAATAACCGAATAATATATAATATAATAAGAACATAATTATATAATATAATAAATAATGAACTAAAATGGAATAATGAGATACAATAATGAAAAGAAAAAAACATACCTGAACTAAATAATAATGAATAAAAAAAAAAAATAAAAAATTAATATATTTTGAACTTATAGATATTATACTATTAACGTTACCGGGTATTGACCCAATCTTTATACTTATATAATCATCGTAGATCTCAGGATAACGTTTTAAGACTATAATAAGTTTATTACTTTAATAATGAGCGCAGAAATGATTACATATTATATTATATATGTGTTCAAATATAAATACTTCTCTTAGTACCCATCATCCAGTGATGTTATATTATATGTATATTTAAAAGTATAAGTACAAATTTGCTGTATATATACAAATATATATATATATTAATTTAATGATAACAATTTTGGAATACACTTATTTATGTTTACTTTTTTCATTTTCTTTAGCCCCAAAACCTTATGGATATTAGTTGAATCTATAAAGAATTATTATCGATAATAAAATTGAATTTTGGAGCCTACGAGCCGCTTGCTAGTTTTGAGAGATTTTGCCCAGAAAAAGTCGCCAATACATTTGTATGTCACATGGTTATTATATTATTTGCATTTTTTTATAGTGATAGATATTGAAAAAGATGCTTTTTCTTTGTAATTATCTATTTAGTTATTTGAACATTTGTATGTGTATTGGATGTAGTACGATCCTCTGTAAGTGTTAATGGGATATATCAGATATAAAAGGTAGAATTTTGAATACCAATTACATGATGGACCCACTGAGTTGACTTTAGCTCCCGGTAAATAGCAAACCCAGTATAGTATAAATTGGAGTCATCATATGCCATAAGTATAGGATATTCCAACCATTTGTAAAAAATATGTAAAATGTAGTATCCATTAAATAATTTTTTTAATAATATTTTATTTTAGACAATAGAATGTAAGAATTTAGCCCATGTGCTGACTAACCTAGGTTTTGTTATTAATGCACGAGTGCTATCTTCTTACAATAATGGTCAGTTTCTCCTCAGTACGATATCTAACATCGGAGTAAGTTCACGCTTTGAAAAGCCCCATGAATTCAGTTCGACAACGTATCAATATTAAGTTTGAAGCTGCAAATTGTCATTAACTGTTTCCTAAAAATATGTATAAAATGTTTTTATTTAAAATTTATAGATAACGATGCGTAAGCACCTCTATTCTGTAATATTTACGTAATTATTTGCGATAAGTTTTCTATTAGAGCCTTATACGTAAGAAAGTGGGAGTCGGGTCATTTTGTCATTTATGTAAATAGAGAGAGTATATCATCTTAACCGAATCTGAAAAGGCCTCTAAGTAGATTGAAACAAGGAGTCATATAGTAAGAATAAATATTTAGCGTAATAGTAGAAAACACGGTCCCAGAATTTAGCCCTGGGGTAAACCAGTTAATGTTTGAAGTGCGATTGAATGTGTTTTCCTTAGTTTTACCTATAGAGATCTTTCCTCTAAATAGCTTTTATACCATTGTAAGTTTATCCCCTCAATGAGCATTTTGTATATCTTACTTAATAGTACGTCATGATCAATCATGTCGAAAACTTTTGTGAAATTTAATAATAATAGCAGGGAGGAATCTTTATTTTCAATATTTTTAGAATTTTTTTTGTTAAACAAATGAGTGCATATGAAGTTGGGCGTCCTTTTCTTAATCCGAACTATGAGTCGCTGAGGATATTGTTTGATCTGAAACATTCGGTTAATTGATTGAAAATTATTTTTCAAATATTTTACTAATCGTATTTGTGAAAGCTTTTGGTCTATAATTTTTTGCTGGGGAATGGCCTCCTTTTTTAAGTATTGGAATCAGTTTTGCTGTCTTGGAAAAATTCCTTTCAAAAATGATTCATTGAATAAGTGCTTTAAAGGGTGGCTATTATTTCAGCAGAGCGAATTTGAGGATGCAGCTAGGGATAAAATGTATATCGCATTTTTTGTTCTTTAGTCCGGTTATTACCTTCTTTACTTCAGAGTATGTGATATGAACAAAGGAAAAATATGTTTCGTAGACTGGTAGAAGGGTTTCAAATGATGTTTGACTAGGGTATTTGTCTCTCAAGATCTGCTTACCGACGTTTACAAAGTACTCGTTTTGTCCATCAGAGATCTTCTTTTTGTTGGTTGTTAATTGACTATTTAAATTTAGTTCGTTTAAAAATTTTGTTTGTTTTCTTTTTGTTGATTATTTGTTGATCAGACTCCAAGTCGCTTTCGAGTCTTTACTGCAATCTGGAAATTTGTTCTAGTAGTATTTCCTCTTTGCTTTCCTAAGAACTGCCTTTAAGCCTTTACCATATGTGTTATACATTTGGAATGGTATAATTTTGTTTTTATAGTTGCGGTATGTTTGTGTTTTTGGTTGATAGTTTAGTAAAGCTGGTGTTAGCCTTGAGTTTTGAATTTCTACCGCCAGTTTTTTTTCGTTTTTATGGGGAATGATTCGTCATAGCATTTATTTAATGTGTTTACGAAAGTGTTGAATTTTTCGTTGATGTCGATATTCTCGCTGTATGTGAATGAAAACTCTCAATTTCATTAATTTTGAGTTTGCGAACTTAGTCTTGATAGATATCTCACAACCATACTTTTCTGTATTTTAATAATGGTGAAAATTTGAAGTATTTGCTTTATGGAAAATTTGTAAGACATGGAATAATCGGACATATCACTCTTTATTATGTAGGTTTTAACGTCCCTATTTAGGTTCCCCCAGATATAATAAGACGGACTTCTATTTTCGACGTTGTTTGGACGAGTAGGCAGCATTATATAATTGACGAAACCATTTGACATCATGTTCGATTTGCAGTTTCTCGTTGGATAGATCAATGTTGAAATCACCTGCAATTATCACGTAAGAGTTATGAAAATGTGTTTTGATCACTTCTTCTAAGGCTTTTATGAACAGTTTTGAATGAATTTGGAGGTCGATAGACTCCCATTAAAATTAGTTGAGTAGATTTTATTTATTTAAATTGCTAGTGCCTCTAATCATGCGTGTTAGCAAGTGAAATTATAACTTCATGGGAGGAACAGGTGTCATTTTTTTAACAATTTTGATCGAAATGCATGTGTTCCGATATATCCAGGGATCGGATATAACTCATTGTTGTGTTGATTCAGAAATGTTTCAGTTAATACTATGCAGTCAAGTATGATATTTTGGTAACTTTGATAGTTTAGGAAAGTATTGTGATGTTGCTTTAGGCTTCTGATGTGGTGGGAAAGAGAACAATTGCTCATGGTTTAGAACGGATATAAAGATAATGTAGTTGCTGTTGATGAAAGTTAATTATACAGATTAGTATTATACGCAAAACAATATATGGTAATAATATCAGCAGTTGCGTTTGAAATAACACTATATCAGCAGTTGTTTGGAAATAAAGGAAATAATAATATAAATGATATAATAATAATAATTATTATAAGAATAATAATAATTAATACAATATAATAACAACAACAATTAATGATAACTAATAATACATAATAATTAAATAATAATAATAATAATAATAAAATAATAATAATAATAATAATAATATAATAATAAATAAATAAATAATGATAATAAATATATAATAATAATAATAATAAAAAAACAAAAAAATAATAATAATAATAATAACATTAAAATAAATAATAATAATAATAATAATAATAATAATAATTAATAATAATAATAATAAATAATAATAATAATATAATAATGATAATAGAATAATAATAATAATGAGATAATAATAATAATAATAATAATATAATTAATAATATAATAAAATAATAATATATATATAATAATATAATTAATAAATAAATAATAAAAATAATAATAATATCAAAGACATCAGTGATAGGTTTTAAATAATATAATTAATATATATATATATATATATTATATATATATAATAATATATATATTATATATAATATATATATTATATAATATAATTATTATATATATATATATATATATATATATCTATATATAATATATATATTATATATATATATATATAATAGATATATAGTATATATATATATATATAATAAATTATATATATATATTTAGTGTATATTTATATATATTATATATATAGTATAATTATATATATATATTTTATATATATATATATATAATATATTATATATAGTATATATATATAATATATATATATATATCTATATATATATAATAAATATATATATATATTTATAATATATTATATATATATATATATATATATATATATATATATATATATATAACTATATACGTTAATACTATATATATATATATATATATATCGATATAATATATTATAAAGCTTTCAAAGTGAAAAATGATTATTGTTCCTTTTTTATTTCAATGATTTTTGCTATGCGATTATTTTCTTGTTTTTTACAGGTAATTAAATCTTTTGCAGGATGTTATTTATAAGTATCATTTTTAAATTATGTTTTTTAGATTAATAATATATCATAAACATATATAATAATAATAATGAATAATAATAGAGAATAATAAGATTAAATTAATATAATAGCTAATAATACAACATTAAAGTTAAGTTAACATTAAATTTCAGTGGTAAAAGTGTTTATAAAAAATTTAAATATTAAAAATAATGAATATTTAATTTCGCGACTACCATCGTTCTTTTGGCAGGAAACTTGACAAAAATATTAAGGGAATAGGACCTCCTGAAATCGGGTCAAAGTACTGATACTTCATACAGGGGCGAACGACTCCCCATACATCCTAGAAATTTCTTTAGTAAGATAAACAATTTGTTCCATTAAAGGAAGAAAATTAATAAATATGATACTGAGAATATTATTAACAGAAGAAGTCCTGAGTTGTTGTTCTTCGAAGATAATTGTACAAAAAGATAATTACAGCCGTGCGTACACGGCATGCACGCACGCAGCGCACGCAATGCACCACCAAGATACACACACACACACATATGATAAGTTATACTATATATATTATTGATGAATATTTCTATATTATATATATATTGGATAGTATATTATATATATATATATAATTTGATGATAATATATATATATATAGTAGTATATATAATCCGCAGCATTCATATATGGTAAGCTTTATAATATATAAGCTATATATATATTATATATGAATATTTATACTACGCAACATATAGAAGATATTCAGAGCGAGAGACTGCTGGCAGGACCTACACGAGTGGCAAATACTTCGGCAGTACGCCGGCTACGAAGCCTAGCATGTACTTATATATAAGATGCACAGAGAGTAGCATACGATATCTTGACAGCTAGTGAGCTACTATCTATGAAAGATACGTCACAGTAGGTATTGATCGCAGATGATGAGATCAGGTTGATGATATATATATATATATATATATAGGGAGGGGGACAAGTTTTTATACTTGGTTGCACATTTAGCGATGATGACGAGAGCGATGACCTTTCAAAATGGGTGAAGAAATCAGAGAAACGAACCTGAATAAAAATGAAGTTTCTTTTCGAGAAAAAATGAAGAAATAAAATATAACAAGAATTATTTTAAAATAAGCAAAAATAGAAACGAAAAGATGGAATAAGAAATAATATTTTAAAATAAACAAAAATGAAAATGAATAAATGAGATGTGATATGAAAAGAATAAAATTAGAAATAGAAATGAACTTAATAATAAAAATAGGAAATAATTTTTAACAAAACAAAATTAGAAATGAAGTATACTCAACAGAGCATAATAAGAAATGAAGTATATTAAACAAATCAAAAATAGAAATGAAGAAATAAGGTGGAATAAGAAAGAAATATTTTAAAATAAACAAATAGAAATGAATAAATAAGATGTAATAAAAAAGAAATAATTTAAATTAAGCAAAAATAGAAATGAAGAAATAACAAAGAATTAAAAGAAATAAGTTTAAAATCCAAATAACTGCATAAATATTGTAATAAAGAAGAGATATTTTAAATTAATCAAAAATAGAAATGAAAAAATAAGGTGGAATAAGATAGAAATAGCTTAAATAAATAGAAATGAGTTAAAAAAATGTAATATGGAAATATTTAAAAAACAAAAATGGAAATGAATAAATAAATTAATAAGAAAGAAGATTTTAATAAACAAAAAGGAAAAAATAGTTAATATAGAAAAAAAAGAAATATTTTTAAATAAACAAAATGAAATGATGAATCAGGTTATATAAGAATATTTTAAAATTAAATGAATGACTAAATAAGGTAGAATGAAAAGAAACATTTTAAATAAACAAAAAGGAAAATAAAAAATAAGAGAAATTAAAAAAAAAATAGAAGACAAAGACAAAATTGACAAGAAGGAAAACTAAAATAAATCTTCTATTATCAAAAATTAAAATAAAAAAATAATAAATATGTAAAATCAAAAATTATAATTTAAAAAGTAATTTTAAAATTAATTTTTGTAGACTTCATTTTTAATTATTTGTTTCAAATTTCATGATTTTATTGCCATTCTTCTATTCATTTTGTTTTTTAAATCTAATTTTTTTATGGAAACCTTTTTCATATTATATAATATATTATATATATATATAATATATATATATATATATAATATGTAAATATATCTATATATATATATAAATGATATAATATATATATATATAGTATATATATATATTAATATATATATATATATATATTATAAATGGGTTATTTTTTTCTGTGTATGTATGTAGTCGTTGCTTTGGTATTTAAAATTTCAAGCTTTAACGCCATTTCACAATTATATAAGAAAATATATTTAAAAATAAAGCCTTGAATAAATGGAGATGCACTAAGATATACCTAATACAAGCAGTGGAGGAGGAAAATTAAATAATTCAACAAATTTAAAAAAAATCAAACAAAAAATCTATAAGAAAATTTAAAAAATACAACAATTGGCTCTAATTACTTTAATTTTAATAAAAATTTAATTTATAAAAAATCAATTTTTAAATAGAGTATTATAATTATATTTTTAATTAAAACTTTGATTTAATGAAACTATTTTAACAAAATTTATATTTCTTTTGTTAAAAATTTAAAATGAATCAAAATGCAAAATTTTCTAGGAATATTTGGAAAGATTTTAGTTAGCCTGTTGGATTATGTATTTGTTACAAGTAACTTTGGTATCATTTTATATATAGTTTTTGTCCACTGATTCAGAAAATTGTCTCAGATGTTTTCTATCACCTTTTTTAGTTATCATCGTGGAAATAACACACACACACACACACGCAAACACACACACACAGCATATATATATATATATAATATATATTTATATATATATATATATATATATATATATATATTATTAGTATATATAAGTATATATAACTATGTATATAATATATTATATCATCTATATATATATATATATATATAATATATATATTAATATATATATATATAAGTATATATTATATTATATATATAATTAATATATATATAATATATATATATATATATATATATATATATATATTATATATAACAGCATTGCTTTAGATTGTTGCGTCAGATCAGAGCATGATGAATCAGCCGAGTGAGTGCTGTCTGCCTTAGTTATCATCCTCGCCAGTTGGTTGTTAGGATTTGTTCTGAACATCTTATGCTGTTTATGACCTGATATTTTTGTTCAGTGTAAGTGTTAAACACTTTAACAAGTGGTAATAGGCCTCGACATTGTATTAAAATCATCCGGACCTTTTGTACCTTTGTGGTGAGACAAACATTTAAAATAGAAACGTGGTTTCACTCCTCTCATTAAGAAGTATTATGCTCTTTACTTTGGATGCCGAGTGCGTGACCAAGATAAAACGTGGGAATCGCCTGTTTGCTGTATCACTTGTGTCACACTCCTCACAGGCTTTGCAAAAGTGTTCTCGGCACATGAACTTTGCTGTGCCAAGGATTTAGCAGGAACCGAAAGATCTTTCTACAGATTGATACTTTTGTCTTACAAATTTTTGTTTTACCATCTGCCATGAGACCTGTGCGTCATAGTGAAGAATTGCCTGTGCCAAACCAACCGGATAATGTCATGTTTACTGATGATGAACAAGGCCCCGTGAAGGATGCGAATATTCAAGTAGAACTTGATCCAACCTTTGAAGCATCCTTTTCGTCTTCTGTGCCACATTTTCTTAGAAAAGGAAATATAAATAACTTTGTCAGAGACTTGAAGCTGTATAAAAGGCGTGCCGAAATGTTAGCCTCCAGATTGAAGGGATGGAACCTCATCCACAAAGAAATACAAGTATGTGTTTTCAGAGATAGGCACAGCGAATTTTAGGATTTCTTTTGCTTAAAGATTAACTGTTTTTTTTTTTTTTTTTGCAATAGCGCTTCTTCTGCATTGGATGCACTTGGTCACGAATACAAAACAGATTCGTCTAAAGTCAGCTTGAAAGGTGTACTTCTTTATAATGGAAATATTTTTCCATCAGTGCTAATAGCTCATGATGGCAATATGAAAGAAACATATGCGAGTATGCAACTGCTGCTGAAAAAAATCAAGTATGAGGAAAACCAGTGGAATGTCTGTGGCGACTTGAAAGTCATTGCTCTATTGCTCGGACTACAGCTCGGTTTCACGAAGTACTGTTGTTTCACTTGTGAGTGGGACAGCAGAGACGGGAAAAATCATTACATGTAGAAGCTGTGGCCGAAACATCACTAAATCCAGGAATGAAGTATGTTGTCAACAAACCACTGATTGATCCAGAAAATGTTTATCTACCTCCACTCCATATCAAGCTTGGTCTGATGAAGAACTTTGTTAAATCAATGGAGCAAAGTGGTCCTGGATTTAAATATAACACAAAAATTCCCGAGGACCAGTGATGCAAAGATCAAAGAGGGGATCTTTGTAGGACTTCAAATATGAAAACTAATTCAAGATGAGAACTTCGTTGGTCATTTGACCCAGGTTCAGAAAGCTGCATGGGAGTCATTCGAAAGTATTTGCCAAAACCTGTCAGGGAACCATAAGGCAGACAATTACAAAGAGGTAGCTGACGATCTTGTGTTTCAAATTTTTATTAGGTCTTTCCCATATTTTTATTTATTTCTGAATCTTTGATATTCCATAAATTTGTTTTGTGGTCATTAATGTGTTTCTTACTTCTGTTTCAGCTTCAGTACATTTTTAAGCCAATAATATTTAATCAGATTTAGAAATGCCACGTGCAAAAGTCGTGTGACTGTACTTTTAAGGAAATAAAAGGTAGCAAAGCCCTCGCTGAAATATAACTTTTGTAGTGTAGCCACCCGTTGCAAAAACTAGTATTTATTTCTCATAATCTAGAACTAGAAATTCTGAAAATTTGCTAACTGAGAGAGATGATTATGCTAAGGCAGCTAAGCTTACGAGTCCTGTTACTGCCCCCTGCTCCTTCACCACTGTTCATGCTCACACGATACTTCATACGACTGAGATATCAAACTTATCAGTCATATCAAATTTAAATGTGGCTGATCCGCTGATGAGCCCAAGTGATAATGAGCTTGCAGTAGTCACAGCACAGTAGTCAGTACTCAGTAGTGACTGGGGCCTGGGGAGTGGGGACTAGTGATTAGTGAAAAAGTTGATATTCCAAAGCCAAATATTAATTTAGTCATTCACTCATGCTCCTTCATTTACAATCTTGGTATACTTTTAATTTCAATATTTTTATTATTTCATTTTTGCATCCGCTTAGTCACTTAAGTCACTTTTGAGATTTGTCATTCAGACTCATTCATATAATATAATATACATTAATATTTAAAACGTAAATGTATAACATATGATTAATGAATGATTACAAATGTAAAATACAATCATGTTGAAATTCGTAGTACGAAAACAGAGCCTATACAAAACAGCAGTCTGGCAGGCTACAACACTGTAAATTGTAACGAAAACGAATTGATAAATAACAGAGAAAGTAGTTTTCTGCTATTTTATAAATCTAGAATGGAAATCTTTAATTATTCCAAAGGATTTTATAGTTTCCCAGAATGAAAATACAGAATAAATTTCATAGTAGCCTCGTTTAATAATTTTAAAAAAATTACATTTAATGAAAAAATGAAAAAAACACCAGAAAAAAAAACGAAAAAAAAACATGAAAAAAAATCATGTTTTTTTTTTGAAAAAACAACACGATTTGAAAAAACGTTTTTTCCAACCCTAAATTCAGTGATGCAAAGATCAAAGAGGGATCTTTTGTCTGGACTGCCAATACGAAACTGATGCAGATGAAGAACTTCGTTTGGGTCATATGAACCTAGATGCGAAAAAGCATGCATGGGAGTCATGTCCAAAGTGTTTGCCTGAACTCTATAGGAGGAATCATAAGGAAGACAATTACAAAAGTTCTAAGTAGTGAACGATCTTTCAAGATCATTAAAAGCAATCATAGGGATGTAACATTTTTTGCAAATCACTTTCTTACATCGCAACCTGGATTTTCAACCTCAGCAAATCTTGGAGGCGTCAGCGACGAACATGGGTGAGCGTTTAACCAGGCAATTCGCGGAATGGAAAAGCGGCCACCAGGGCAGTGGAGTCCAAATATAGCTGACTGATTACTGTTGGACTACGTCAAGAGGACATTCTGCGAGCAAAATACAACCAGGAAGATCTTAGCAAAAATCTATCTTAGTTCTTGCCTTTCACTGTGAGGTAGTGCGCTTTGTTGCGAGCAGGTATGTATGAAAACTATAACGTAATAGGGTAATTCAACACTTAAGTGAGGTCAAAAAAATGCTTTTGAGCGATTTAGAAATTTCCGCGAAAAAAACATTGAATTCAGCCGGAAAAAATACTATAAGATTCACCATTTAACTTTAGTGAAAAAAAAGTTAATTGTCGTTGCCCAGTGTAACAATAATAATAATTAATAATAATGAATAATAATAAACTAATAATAATAATAATCAATAATAAATAATAATAATAATAATAATAATATATAATAATAATATAAGAATAATATAATAATAAAATAATAATAATAAATTTTATTTAGCTTACATGTATATTTTATTCAGAAAATAAACAATTTTCATTAAAAGTTGAACTTGAAGTCCCGTCTTTCATTCCCGCATTAGAGGAGATCATTATGGAATCTTCACGGTTCTTTCTCCCTGACGGAAAATAGCATAAGTAGGCTTCTGTATGGAGTCTTATCTATGAACCCCCTACTTTATCTTTAGACAGGATTTATTAGGTAACCCATTATAAATAATACAAATGAATAATAATACAATAATAATAATAATAATATAATAATAAATAATAATAATAATAATAATAATCAATATGAATAATAATAATAAAATAAATAATAATAATAATACATGAATAATAATAATAATAATAATTGTGTTGGTTATGTCTCCTTGGTTATTCAATTTGTTATATGGATGGGGTTATGAAAGAATTTGAGGTGGGGATGGCAGGAATGGTGTTAGAATGGTGGAGAATGGAGTTGAGTGGAGGGTGCCCTACCTATTATATGCCGATGATTTTGGTTTTGTGTGGCGAATCCTAAGAGAGTTTGAGAGGATGTGTAGAGAGATTTGCAGGGTGTGTAAAAGGAGGGGCTTGAAAGTAAACGTGGATAAGAGTAAGGTTATGGTTGTGAGTGAGACAGTCCTCAGAGTGAGGTTATGTTAGATGGTGACAGCTAGAACAAGTGTCTGAGTTATTAAACCTATTAGGGTATGATGTTGGAATGAGGAAGGGGAAGGCACGATACCAAGAGTGTAGTAGGAAAGTTGTGATCGGCGGAAAGTGGCTGGTGCATATAAATGTTGGTGAAATGCAAAGGGACTGAAGATCCGTTGAGTGTGCTAGGGGTCTCTACATGAGGGTATGTTGTTACTGTGTTATTGTAAAGTATGGTAGTGAGACTATGGGTCTGGACTAAGAAGTAATACCGAGATCTAAAGTTCAACTGTGTTCAAGATGGAGCAATACTTCGGGAGTGTGCTAGGCTGTAGGAGAAGGAAAATTGATACAAGAGCAAGGAATGAACGTGAAATTATAAGAGAATGGGTGGTGGAAAGAGACACGGGGGAATGGATGAGAGAAAGAATATAATTGAAAAAGTATAGTTGAGAATGGTTTGGTTCTGTGAGGAAAGGAGATGAATGATGATCCGATAGGTTAAGCGGATGTATAGTAACGTGGGTGAGTGTGTTGGGAACGAGCGGAGATCCACGCTTTGTGAAGGAGTATGCAGAAGAGTTCAAGAAGAGGGTGTTGGCAATGTGGGAGGGACTAAGAAAGGTGGTTATGTGCGGTAGAGGGAGCCGTCGCGATGGTTGAAATGGCTCCGATAAATGTCCTAAGGAGGAGATAAAGTGTGGAAGTT
>JABUQX010112454.1:0-25000 GCA_015478945.1 Trachelipus rathkii
CGATATGTATAATATCTAGCAATAGTATGAGTAAAGGTATCGAAACAGAGTACTGATAGTGAATACGGCCTAAACTATATTTATACTCGTATATATAGAGATTATGTCTACTGCATGTAGTTTTAGGAAGCCCCACTCGCGAGATGATAGCCTAGATAACTATATATTATTGATGATGGACCTAGTAAATTTATAGTAGGGTAAGGGGAAGCAATGATAGTGTCACAAAGTTGTGACAAATAGGATATAATATAATAAGGTAGCATTATATATATAAATATATATGGGGGTATAACTATTGCATAATAGGGGAAAAGGGCCTGCGTGAGGTATGTAAGAGGGATTACTTGAGGCAATAATGTAAAGAGTTATTACACCTCGTAGTGAAGTTATAGATTTGAGATGAGGATATAAATATCTGATGGTTTGCAGTGTATATTGGTGGGTAGGGGGGTCCTCTTCTTTAGGGTTTTATTGAAAGGGGTGGGAAATTTTTTAATTGACATTTTGAATGAGGTAAGTTGGGGAGGTTTAGGTATAGGATGAGTTGGTTCTGTGAGGATAAGCGTAGGGTGCGAAGGCAAGTGTAGGAAGGACAAGTGGAGCGCGGTTTCAATGCGCGCAAATCCCTAATTGGTAATAGTTAGAGGCATGATAGTGTTTGTTTAAC
Source organism: Trachelipus rathkii (assembly GCA_015478945.1). NCBI lineage: Eukaryota > Metazoa > Arthropoda > Malacostraca > Isopoda > Trachelipodidae > Trachelipus > Trachelipus rathkii. The sequence goes on from JABUQX010112454.1 coordinate 671, forward strand.
ACCTCTGATAGTTACGGACACTGATATATGACGAGGCCATTTTGCCTGTGGTGGCCGAGGCGGTTGGCTTTGCGGAGGACGCCGAAGATTGATGAGCATTCATTTAGTATGCTACATGCGAATAAAGAGACCTGAAGCTAGTGTAAGCTTTATGGTGGAATTTGAGCCAGGTGGAGATCGATGTCATTATGCGAAATCTTTTGTGACGTATGTCTGCGGTCGTGAATTGGTTTCACTTTGTTGTGCCGAAAGCATACTAACCTCGACAGCAAAAGTGAGCCTAAAGCCTTCCGTTGCAGTGAATCAATTAGGATATCGACACGTGAGCTAAGCGCATTGCAATCTGCTGTAGGAAAAGGTTCTGTAGGAAAGAGCTGGCGTACAATACTGCTAATAGGTGGTAGACAACATTATTCCATGTAATTCACTGGAGGGCCGTCGAGCAGATTTAACATGTCAGATAAAAGAACTGACGGTAATGGACTGACGGCAAACGATCACCAAGAGACCCAGCAGTCAAAAGTTTTTTTACTTCGCTTTACAGGGCATCTGTTCTCCTTTAGAACGGTTGTTATTGGTAGTCTTGTCTTTGTAAGTTAGGGTATTGAAAATGTTTCATCGTGAGAATCCAGAAAGTGAACCAGTATCCATTGGTCGTCACCGTCGCTAAAATTTTTAAACGTGGAGCAGGCCAAATATATTCTAAGCAGGGCCCAACTAAACAGCGGCGCAACACCGTTCGTTGGTTGATGCTCTGAGCGATGGGGGTGAGCGTCAATGATGTAAATAAGTATAGAGTCTACAGTGCGTTGTTTACGACTATATCCAGATGTAAGCGGTTAGTGCTCCGTGTTTTGCAGAGCAGGTGGGTTGTCTTGAGAGGAGGTTTCTCACGAAATTGACTTAGTTGGTCGGAGCGGGTGCAGCAGAAGGAAAGGATTCGATATCTAATCTTTTTAATGGTTAATAAGTATCCCTCTTGAGCATATTGTTGTAAAAAATATTATATTTTTTTGAAGTAAAGAGTGAGAATTAAAAAGGGATGTGGCTAAAAAATTGCGGACTTTTTTACATACAAATTCTTACGTTTATAAAGGAGGATATAGGGGATGGACGATCAGAGTACACAAAAAAGTAGGCCGCAAATACACATATCCAAGTAAACTATAACTAAAGAAATGGAGATAAAAATATGTATGAGGCCGCTTTTATATTGGGCCGAATAACGTAAATTATTATATATAAAAATTGATAAATGTAGGAGAATAAATTCTAAGTAAATTATTCCGTCCTGTAAATATTTTTTAAAACTTTTTTATCGGGTGTTATTCAGTCAAAAGGGAACAACAATGGGGATGACCAAAGTAGGGGAATTTATTGGTTAATTATGGCAATGAAACTGTATGCGCTCGCGTCTTATCAGGATTGGATCGTGTTAAATCCTGGATAGTTTTGTTTAGACGGCATCAGAGAGATGTTCATGCTCCAAGTAGCAAATGTAAGGACGACAGGCTGGGATATGTGACGACGCGATCAGCACTCAGCTCCTTTAGGTCCAAGCCACTATTACGTTGGGTTTTGACGTTTAGGACTTGAAGACTGAAGAGTATCTTGAATGACAAAAAACCAACGTTCTGGGTAGTAATATATTATTTAACAGATATGAAAAAATATATATTAGGGTATATTTGTAAAACAACTCGAACAACTGATGAAGGATATATTAATAAGTAATAAAAGATTAGAGAACGACATTAATGGGATAATGACACTTATTTAAAGAATAATAGACTAGGTCAATGAATTCAAAATACATCATAATAAATAATTTAAGTGAATTAACTAATAATAGAGTTAATAATATTAAAGTTAAATATACGGTACTGAAAATGATCAAAAACATCAAGTATTAAGTGGATACTTTATAAATTCAGGTTAGCGCATAAAAATTTCTCAATCTTTCTTTTTTCCTAACTTGTACTTATTCTCAATTAATGGTGGGACTAATTTAATCAGTTAAGTAGTATATAGTATTTTGTGCGCTTAGGTTCGCTTGGCCAAATGCGGGTTTTTTTACTTCCAAGTTATTTTAGCTGCACAAACCTGCAACTGTTGAACCCGCGTTCAGACCACAACTTTAATTAAGTTGTGTGATTAGCAAAGTACTTTAGCTCTAGTTTGCCTTTGGACCGTTGGGTGTATGAATTTATGGAGTATTTCGGATATGAACAGGTGGGTGGTAGGGTTGATTCGTTTGTGACGGTTTGATAATATATTTAGTTGACAGGGACGACTTGATAGGACCGTGGCTTTCTGTCTTTTTGTATTCTAGGCGTTTGTGTGATGACTAGATCGGGAATAGAACTAGTGACTATATGCATGTATAGTGTGAAGCATAAAGGTGTTGAAAATATTCAGCGGTCTTATTTCAATTGTTGTTCACATCCATATGAAGTACAATCATAAAACATAAACACAGCGAAGCAATGCTAACTATTAATGCCCAGAGGATCTATCATTTAACGGACAAAAGTAGAAAGATTTTCCAGAACAAAATGGACACTCACATGAATGGGTGAAAATTGGTGAAAGTTTCGATGGATTGTTGCGATCTAGATATATAAGTGAATATAAGATTATAATATTATAAATAATCAAATTTATATTACTTATATAATATCATCGTAACTCAACACAGCATAGTATTTCCGGCAGAGAGGAATATATTGAATTCTTTTTCACTATAAATATACAAAAATGTGCTAGTTTTTTATATAGTTAAAATCGAATAGTAGTCAGCGTCAACTTCAAATCTTCGTTAAACTAAGAATATAGGCTGTAGTATAAATATTAATCATGAGCGCGTATGGAAGTCCTCCACTCTTGCTAGTCCATCTAAAGTCGAAGTGAGAGATAAGAATTGAAATACACGGCGGTCGAAGAGGGGTATGTTTTTTGTTTGGAGATACTACAAAACACATTAGCTCGAAGAGGATAGAGGATCAGTAGATGCTGCTAATTAAAGACGAAATCTGTATGAAATAGAATTGGAGCATGGTATTGATACAAATCGTAAGTAGGAGACGTGGACAGACACGAAGGGGATGTTTTGAGAATATATTAGGAGAGAGCAAGATATCTCTAAAGAACGTTAATGCGCGAAGGAGAGGGAGTTGCGAGTTCTGGAACTAGTAGGTTCTGAGAGCAGAAGAGAGAGCAGAGTGGTATTGAGTGCGAACACGGGAGCAGCGTCCTTGATTCTCACATAATCATCACCACAGACAGAAAGCGAGGAGAGGAACAAATATATAATAGTAAGATTAGAATTATTCCTTTCCTATACTCACCGCTCTATTCACTACCTATACTAAATAACTCACCTACACAACCCTCTTTCCTCACTATTCATTATCTACTACCCGATGTTATCCAATATCTGGACATCTTAACATTACCATTCTCGCCCTCATCACACAACTCTCTAAATATCTTTACCCAAATCCACATATATATTATCTACACTCTACTTATATCATATGACTATTTATCCTTAATCTACTTCACTCTTATTATTACAAATCCTATCATCATACCAGGCTCTCACTTATAATATTACATATATTCTGTCATCATACAACACTTCATGGACGCTAGCATGCATCACAGCTTTGGGCGCATTATTGACTTCATTAGGACCGCTTCATCTTTAATAATGAGTTATTGATTGAGTAAATGTTTTATTTGTTTCTTTACAGATTTTACTTATGTTAACAGCCTATATTTCACAGGTTAGGGTTGGATTCCCCTCACTAGTCCTAAATAAAATCAAAATTAACACAAGGCTATATATAGACCAGTGAGTTATTAACAGACAGTTGAAGTCACGAAGATATTTTCCATACATAATGAATCATATTCCTGCAGGAAGAAATCTCACTTAGAACATGGCATAGCATAATGTAGATATAGTAGTTCCACAACATGATTATTTAAGTTTCGTGAGGAGCTTGTCTTTTTATGGGTATACCTGCCATTACAGCAGGCAGGAATATAGGACTCTCCTTGATAGTGACATTATTGCGCTTAATGTAAATAGTCAGACATTATCATTGATTTTTAGGGGAGTCTCACACAGTACACAAAGCATTATTTAGTTTGGAGAGAGCATGTTTTATGTATTATTTAATACACCTGACGAGGATAATCTACAAGGTAGGAAAATGCGTTATCCCTCCCTGATTATACATTCGCTATGACAGCAATTATATATATGATAATGAGTTATTCTATATACATCAGAAAACACTTAATCTAATATTAATTTTTATAACTTACATTATTAAGATAATTGCCTATTTTTGTATAGTATAGCAGTAATAAATATAAGGAGAGTGACGAGAGAGAGAGAGTGAGAGATGAAGAAAGAACGAAAGAGAGTAAGTCAAGAGATGAGAGATGAGAGAGAAGTAGAGGAGAGAGAGAGATGAAAGTTAAGGAGATGAAGAGGAAATGAGAGAAGAAGAAGTAGTAGAAGAGAAACAAGAATCACCCATAGGATCATCATTTGGTTATACTGTTCATCTCATCTGCGTCTTATAATTACCACACATTTTTTAAAATATTTACTGTCTAAAATTGCGACCTTCTACAATTGGTCATCTACAATAGCTATAGTGATGCGATGCGTTGCCGACCGATAGGGTATAAGTATAATAGCGCTAACTATATACGAGAGGACCCTATGCGATCATGCATATTTAACTATATGAGTGCTATTGATTCAGATATTTTAAAAGTTATTCCTAAATTCTAAAACATTATTTAGAGCTTGATTCCACCTACATGCGCAGGGGGCTAATTACCCAGTCTCTTGCGTTACCTCTGTACTGTAAACTGGAGGCTGATGTGGAGGTGTTCATCGCCTACTAGCTAGGCTACGTTATGAATAATGATGGCCGGAACAATAATCGGTATCAATGACCAGAGTCTGTATTCATATATCCCTACATTATTACTTATTAAGAATACATAGTCAACTACTTTATATTCTCCTCACCTATGAGATTTGGGACGTCGCCAATTAAAGAATTTACAGCACTCTCAGGATGAGGAATAGAGATCATATAATATAGCATGAAACGTACCTAATAAGTTCGACGAAGTTATTGGCCAGATTTTAATAGTAAATTTGGGTACGGGTAGAATTTAATTGAAATGTTTATTTAAATAGTTTAATAATATATGTATATATATATTAATTATAATATAATATATAATGAATTATTATATATATATTAAATATAATATATATTAATATATTATATATATTAGATATATATATTTATAATATATATTATATATATTATATTCATATTATTATATTAATAAATTATATAATATACTATATAATATTATATCAATATTAATATTATAATTATACCTATTATAATATTATATATATATAGTATATATATTTAATATATATTATATGATGGTGGTGTGTGTGTGTGTAGTGTGTTGTGTGTGTGTGTGTGTGTATGTGTATTTGTTGTGTGTGGGTGATCGGGTAGCGTCGCGTTTAATATTCGTGACGATGTACCAGTAGATGACGAATCAGAGAAAATATACATGACGAGGGGTTATCGCCGATGCTTCTCTATTGCGTAGCGGACTGCTGTGATTAATGCTCGCGGTAGTCAGTTGTGATTTCATCTTATATGTGGGGTCAGAGTAATTAAACTCGTCATGCGAAACAATGTAGAGTAGGTCGACTGAGGTTTGGGAATAGCTCGCTATCTAAGGTGGTTCCTAGAATATCCCTCGTGATTCACCCTCTGAAAAAGGTGAATATAAGCATCGTTAAATAAGATAGCATTCATATAAAATAATAGTATAATAATAAATAATAATTATATTTAACTAAATATAAAGATTAAATAATATAAGATTAATTAAATCTAATTAATAATATTATGAATCATACTGAGTAAATAACTATATAGAGACTAGACGCACCACGATATAAAAGTATGCTGTATATACGGGAATTGACGATCGGCGGTATTGATTCCGTTATCGAGTTCAGTAGGTCTGAAGCGTCTCCTAATGTATAAACAATAATTATAGATCTCTCCATGACACGTTACATGTATAAAAGTGATAGTTCCAAATTAGCAGAGAAAAATTGTCTACCTAAGTAAGGAATTAGATGATGGATGTATATAAGATTTGCAACGATAATGAGGAGCTAAATCAAGTATGATGGTGAATAGACCAGAGTTCTATATCACGTGTTTTGCAATCTAAAAGTCTTTCTCTACATTTCATAATCCATGTTCGATCGTGTCTCTGTCTCATTGGCCATGCAGGCTGAGAGATCAGTGCGTATCCGGGTGACCAAATCTTCACGCTCTCGGTATCACGGTTGACCTGCTGTCTTAATTGTTTGTCATATCTGCCTGAATCGTTGCAGGCATACTCTGAAGAGCCTTAAAGCGCGGAGCTTTCATTATTCAAAGCGAAAGTGCGCTAACCTCCTGTATGTTATTCTTCTTACTGGACAAATCTCTGTTGCCTGTGCCCATTAATAACTAATCTTCCTAGCCAATCGTTCCTGCTTATAACTGCTGACTTTAGCCTCTGCTCTAATTGCGAGCTGAGAATTCTGGTTAGCGCTACTATCTCAATCTTGCAAATAGGCCACTCTCTCGCCTTCCCTATTCTCCTGGACGATTCTGGTCATTCCTCTTCCTGTTTCATTCTCCTCTCAGGTTATCGCTATTTCTTTGCACTGTCGACGTATCATATTCTAGATGTCAGATGTATTAGGTCCCACGGCTCATCTAATGTACGTTAGGAATGCGGGGGCCGGTAATGTTAAAGTTCTCCCCAAGTTTGAGAATCGTATGTGTATCATTCCGTTGCTATCTCCAGCCCACTCGTTTCAAGGCAACTCTCTGATGTCCCTCAAATCTTAAGCACCTAATCTACCTTATTTTCTCTTAGTTGTTGAGTATGACTATCGCCATCAAAGTCTGACAATCCCTATTCCGAAAGATAGGAATGCCGCGCTAACTAACTGAATTCTAACTATAGCGTTATCACTTGATATTTTATGTACTAAGATCTTGCATAAACTACCTCTTCTCAAACATCTCTCCAACTTTCTTATAGCATATGGAATCTCATTTACCCTTCAGATACGCTCAATTACGAAGATATCAGTTTGAGGCCTTCTTAGAGTCTCATATACTAGGACGTAATATACCTATTTCCTAACTCTTAAACAACCAGATACGGAATCTTGAATCTTGGTTATTTTCGCTCCTCGCGCAACACTAGCATACCTATTTGGGAGTATTTTTAGCCGGTGTGTGGCGCTTTAGCACAATACCAAGCACTTTGACCCGAGTTATTGGCTAATGCGTCCTAAACTCCCAATGCTGTCCCCACTTGTTCTATTCTGCTCTTTCTCTCTATTGCAACCTTATTAACTATCTATGCCTCGTGTATTTCCTTCTTTTGTTTCTCTGTTATCTTTTGTTTCCTTTAATTTTTTTAGTTTGTAATGGTTGTGGGCGATCTGTTGCGGCTGTGATCGAACTAGTTGGTTTTACTCAGGGTTACTGACTTTTCCTTAATCTTAATTATTTTCTATCTTATTTCATATGTTAATCTCACTGCACTTCTGCAGACTTATAACTCTTTATTCTCATACTGATGACTCGACTCCTCATTTCGATATTTATTTCAACTCTACTGATTGTGCCATGGTATCAATATATATATCGAATGACTTTCCTCATTATACACTTCTAGAAGGGCTCTTCCGTCTAAGTATGATATCGATTTAGGAATCGGAGATAGCTATTCTCTTAAGGTTAGAATTACCATGTAAGTAAAAAGAAAAATTTTCGGAGTTGTGTGTGGTCGCTATCGTCAACCTCTGATGGAACTCAGATAGTTCTTTAAAAACAAACTCCTATCGAATCTCTTCCTTTTATCTCATGCATACCATTTCGTACACTTGCCCTACATTTTTCCGGACGTTCTCTCTGCGATGCGTTGGTAAAACAATACATAGAATATAGCTAAATGTGCCTATTCAATAAACATAAAATGTCTTGCAGATAACGGTCGCGACATCACAAGGTCTGCTAGGGGCCGGCTCTCAAGAAAAAATGTAATTACTTACTGTTTAGACTGTCGACCGTCGCGGGTTTTCTTCTTCGGCGCGTAGCATCCCAGGTCTCCACCCGCCCATGTAGGACAAGAGTCAAATAGCTCATATTCGAGTGAGGAAGGTGGGGCATCTAATGGTTATATATCTCTCCGAGCTTTATTAGTACTTATGAGGTGGTTCAGTTAAAAGTGCAAAAGGCACTATACATACTATCTTCTTGATCTTTATTCCAGTATCACTTTAGACCATATACTATTTTTAAGCTGCGCGATGTTGTGGACTTATTCTATCATATTTATTAGAGTATAGCGCAGTGAACAGGTGCTCGAGGGTAAACTATATACTTCGCATGTAACCTACATATCATCCTTATATCGCTAGCCTACGTAGTTCACAAGGGTTGACTGATATATATATATTACTTGCTATGATCATATAACTAATAGTATTATAGTAGTGATTATTCTGTACAATTTAGAGGTGTAAATAACTTCATACTTCTTAGTAGGTGTTCACCTGATTGTTTACGTCTTCTGTGTCTATTGAGGTGCAAGGAAGACTGGCAATTTTTCTCTTCTTTTTTCACCATCCTAGGGAGGGTTCGGGTGGGACATCTCTTTCCATTTCGTTCTAATCGACAATATTATATTTCTACTGAGCCGTAACATAGAGTTTTCGAGATCCTCAGGGCCTCTCATCTTATTACGCACAACTATGGTCTTCACCAAGCCGTAGCCTTTGACTAGTCACAACTCTAGCATTAATTATTCTTTGGCAACTCGCAGAAGATTCTGCGAAAGTAGATGGGATGAAAAAGTCTTTCGTTAGGTGCAAGCTCCACCCCCTTCTGATATATGGCTGATCCGTGCCCCACTGTGAAGAGGTTGAGTAAACAAAAACGGGTATATTACAAAGAGATGTCTTTTTGGATGGGAATTCATACATTGTCGGCGGCGCGCTATAACTGAGCAAGAGTCCGATTCAGAACGGATAATCACTGACTACTAATATTCATATATACGTATATATATATATTATATATACCATCTCACCTTCTTTACTAGATATCTATATTCAGCAGATAAAATTACAGCATCTACTCTTACAACATTTATACCCTCAGAATTAGGACATTATGTATTTTATACTTATACATAACACTACAGTATAAAATATTATATATATTCAATTAGGACCTTTCCTAAATTGAAACTTTATTGAAACCTTATTAGAAATATTATATCCTATTAGAATTTTAATATGACTACAAAATGACTAAAATAGATTCATAACCAGTAGCTCATCAGCTATAGTGCGCTTGCCCCGATATTCTACCTGTCATCTCAAGAATTCAACTCCTTCTATCCCACCTCAATGAAGCGCCATTTGATCTTATATTATCTACATCCAATCAATGTACTAATGGACTCAAAATTTATACACCACCTATCACCTATTCACTATTTTTCACTTTACTTTACTTTATGATGTTTACTAAGATGCATCACAGCGATATTCCAATCAATTATGCACTTTATCTATAAAGTATATCATTGCATACACCTTCTTCTACCTATGTATTACTATATATCAGTACATTTTATCTATTATGTTATAGACATTCCATGCATATAACTAAACTTTATACATGTGGGAATACCTTAATAAAACGTAAACTATTTGAATTTGAAATTTAGTAGAAAACAATCATCACAATAATGAATTATTGTATATATAATGCATCAATATATATAAAATTATTAATAATGTATTAAATTAATGTATATAATAATAATAAATAATAATAATAAAGAATATAATTTAATTATTATAATATATAAATGAAATAACGTAATTATAATTTAAATGAAAGAGATTTGTTTTGGTCTAACGTTATCTATAGGAGTCATAATGGCTGTTCTCAGATAGTAATAGATGAAAATTAGACACAGCGTACTTAAATGTAAGGTAGTTTATCCTAGTTTTTGTCAGATAGTAAAACCAAATTGCACTCTAAAGTAGTAATTAATTAATAATGATTAAGTATATATAAAGATTAATTAAAATTAGTACTTGGTAATATATATTATTGAGGTGGCAGTATATAATATTTGGGCTAAATAGAAATATTTTAAATAAGAGTTAGTTAAGGATTCTCATTTAGATTACCTAATAAATGATTAATCAATTACGCGTGACATTAGTATTAGACTTATAGTCTTTTGGACCAAGAAAATAAGCTTTAAGATGTCTTTATACAGAAATCTGATAATATATATAATATCTAAATTCACATTTTCTTTGATCACCATAAACTTGATATACCCAAACTTCTAATGTATAATAAATCACAATGGTCATTACATAAGAAGTATGAGGAAAGTAATGCTAAGGTCATTAACTCGAGAGCTATTTGAAGACACAAGATTTATGGGCTCGTACCATCTAAAGTACAAGCAGCATATGATAGCATGAGAAAAGTGCCTCAAGAATTTTCAAGAGACAATCTAAATGACTAATAGAGCCTGGGTGAGCAAAATAGGAGCTAAGGAGAAGCAGTACATAGTATAGGAATATGTATTTATCTGTAAAATTGAACGCACTTTGAACGATGGACAAGATACTAGATACGCTAGAAAAGCAAATTACATTATCATCTTGTAATAATATCCTCGGATTTAATACTACAATCTTATACAGTCTGCCGAAACGACAAGACATGACGAACACTCACAGTCCATTGGGATGCGACAATAGAGAGGAATATAGAAGATGAAGTCTGTCGATCCTTATTCGACTGGTACAGGACAGAGACCGCTTCAATGTTCCAGTAGGTCGCAGCCTGTGATTTTACTTATTTGCGAGATAGTGGGTGGTGAAGCGAATGGAACGGTGAGATGATGACGCTCGGGCACAGTAAGAAAAGATTAGTATGCTATGTCGGAACTATGTTGGTTTGTGGTCAGTTTATAGATAGTTATTATCATTTTAGTGGCAGATATAGCTAAATGTTGTACGGGTTTAATGTATCATTAATTTTAAGGATAAGTAGGGCATGTGTATACAACCGGTATGTCAAGATAACATATTAAAAGTATATTGGAATGCGATGATTAGCATGTTATCTATGGTATATGTTTTTAGATCCTTGGTAATGCGTTTGGTGATCTAATTAGATAGCATCAATTATTTAGAAGAATAGTAAGAAATCGCGTGCGGGCAGGCCTGTATGTTTATAATTCTACAGAATGTTGTCAAAAATAAGTAATTGTTTTACAGGACAATAGTATGAAAAGTAGGGCAATGTGTCTTTATCTTGTCTCCTAATCTGAATTGTGCAAGAACGTAATGGACTACGTAAAGACGTAGGAAAATATAAAAGCGATTTTGACTTTAATTAGCAAATTTAATAAAGGGATAATACCAATGATGAAAAATAAAACAAAAAATATATATTCAGACGGTCACGCTAATATTCATGTCATTGCTTCTTGCTTTGCACAGTCACCGTATGCCTCTTGACTAGGGAAAACTGATAGATAGCACAGCAATTTCTATATAGCCTTGCTTGGGAAAAGGCTAAGATTAACACTAGATTAAGAAAGCGCGTTGTAGATAAACTGAAAGATGTTTAAAAGAATGGCAAGAAGCTTAAGAAGAACAAGGAAAATAAAGCAAAGTTCCTCAGAAGGCTGTAGAAAAACAAAGATTGAGTAAGGGAGGAGAATGAAAGAATGTGCGGAGAGGATATTGGGTTTTCGATACTTAGACAATTTTTAAAGACACTGAGAGGCCTAGAAAGTTAAATGGTCAAGATATAACATCTATGTTTCAAAAACACTTGTGATCCTATTGTGTCCTGCTCAAGACAAGCAGATGATCTACAATAGAAAGATTATTGGTTAAACTAGTGACGAAGCAATATCTCAGCACTGCCATATATGTAATATTGTAGCTCTCCTAATTGTAGAGATCGTATGCTTCTTAGCAGTAGTGAAATCTGATGTTTTGAAGATTTTGAAAGATTTATTAATTATATATTATATTATTATTATTATCAATTATTATTTATTATGTCATGTATCTAATTATATGGAGTTTTCATATTATTACAGGATGCATTCATTGAATTACAAATTATTATAAATGTATGTCATGCCAACAGATTTAATATAATTGCTTGTGAGATCCATAAACATCGCAAATACTCGGAGTCGAAATAATTGCTCGATAGCCGGAAGGACGGATCCATTATATAGATATAAATCTGTTTAATGGCTCCTGAGAATGACGATTAAACGAGTTCATCTAAGCTGACAATATATATACAAAAACACAGATATACTATTTGTTTATATTCATAATATCTTCAGGATTATCCGAGTCTACGAATATCGTATTATAAAGAATTTATGAGTCAATCAAGCATCACTTATATTTTCTTGGAGGAGTCGGCAGAAGGAATATCAGCTCTAAGAGCATCCAGAGGAAGTAATTAACAATTCGAGTGCCACGATGGGATGTGCAAAGGCAATTTACTCACTCAAGATTATTTATTTTAGATTATCAGAGATTAAAATATTTAAAACGTCCACTATAAGAAGAAGTAACTTCTGGACATTTACCGCACATTTGCTCTAATATGTAGTAGTGAGATATTTAAGTGAATATAGCTTTGTTATTACAGTCAAGACAACTAGCTTATGTATGACCCAGAAATGATTTACAGCTCTTATTTATAAAATCTAAAAGTAGTATATGAGGTAGGGGACGTAACTTATGAAATTATATGTCAAGTGTAATGAATATATATAATAGAAGTTATTCTTATAGTAACATTTGTAGTACCCATGATCCAGAGGAAGGTTATTGTGCTCTTAAGTGTATTTTGTGTTGTGTGGACGTGACTGGATGGTTGTTTGTGTGCTAGATGTATGTGCGATCGTGTGATGGAACTGTGGAGGTATTGCGATGATACAAAGAAATGTGCTGAGAGTAACTTTTTTCAAATGAGAGTTAAGTGAATACACTAATGCAAAAATTATGGAATGTAGTGGAAATAATAATGCTAAAAATATTAGCATTACTTACACAAAAGGAGTCTTATTTCCATGAATGGATCTTTATTTCACATGAAGCGTACTTAACTGAGCAATGAAAGTCGTCCGTAGTATCAGAATCGAATCGCTCCGCATTCTTCAGTAGTTGTAGTCCGCCTAGAGAGTCCTAAAGCTGAGTAATAGCAAGAAATAATGCTGTTAAACGAGACGAAGCGACTAGTCAGAAAGGACCTAATAAAGCAATGAGTTGAGGTTGGATAATTTACTATGGCATAAGAGTCGGAGGAGAGTGAGCTCCGGATATCAGGATAAACGTGGGTATGATGTGCATAGTCGATATGAACGGAGCGATCACACAAACATTACGAACAAACGATAATAGATATTCAATGACGCGATATATCCTGGCGCCGTCTGAGTATGTGCGGTTACGTAGATAAATGTTACTGTTTATGTATATACACGAATAGCATAGATATATATGAGACCATAATATAAACTCTTCACAATTAAATATGGGTTAAACTTAAGTTATAAACAAAGCTAGTAATTATTCTCCTTAATCTCATAGTTTTATAATTTCATTGTCTAACTAAATCTAATACATCCTTATTTTTAGTAAGATAAAATGTTTATATAAAATAATAAATTGTTGATATCAATTCCAATTTACTAATAAATACATTACAATCCTTATTCTCAAAATCTTTCAGCCCGCAGATGTAGTCTAACTACTTTAAAACAAGACTTAAAATATTTATCTGAAAAATGAAGAGTAAACAATTCATATCATTAGGATTACGAATATCAATATATTGATAGGCGCAACAACCACTCTGAGAGATTAATTATATTAGTATATACACAAAAAATTTTGCCTCATAAGAGGACCCCCTTAAATTTACATATCTAATACTATTAGCTACTAAAACCCGTTTACTATTTTCTTATGATTGCAAGTAAATATATTTAGTACTTATAATCTTATTATTAAAATTATTAATTATATTGCATATTTTTGTTTCGATTCTCGTTCACAAATCTTATTATTATATGTATATATATATATATATATATATATATATATTTAATATATAGTATAATAATAATTTAGAAGCAGACAATACAGGGGTGAACGAGAGAGTGAGGGGGCGGGAAGGGGTGGGAAATAGTTATGAGGAAAGAGAGGTGTGTGTATCCAGGTGAGTTCAAGGATAATGTGGGTAAAAGGAAATTTCGATTCGGTTGGGGAATATGTATAGTTGGTCTCACGTATTTGTCATATAGATGCATATGCTCGCCGACATCAAGATTGAGAGTGAATGATATGTCGAAAAGAAGTGAAAGAAAAAAAAATATAGCTGCCACGCCAAGTGAAACGTATAGTTTAATGAGTATTATATAAAGTAGAAGCACCAGTTTTGTAGTCCCTTCAATTTCACGACATTCTTGACAGGAGTCACTTGTTCTTTGAGTAACTTTTTAAGATGTTAATCGCTAAATAATATGTACTATTTGGTGAGATTTTAATATGTAGCAGGAGTTGGAGAAGGGTATAGGGGTGGGGATAAGAAATAATTAAATAAGGACCATTATTTTAGTCGGTAGTGAGGGACGGTAATAATATAGAATGATTAATTGTAGTAGAGTAAACTAATAGGTATATCATTTATAAGTACTATATAGGTATATGGTATATAGTAGATGTTATGTGTTAGTTTATAGATATCAAGTAATAGATAATGATAATAGTGCGGGATGGAAATTAACTTGGTCTTTGACAAAGTCTGCCAATAATATCATTGAGAGTTAGCTATATAATTTATCAAGGAAAAGATTTTTATCTCTATTTGGTATTGGATGTCTTTAAAGAAAAAAATGTTTCATGTTACAAGGGGGCGGGACTGAAGGGTCGGGTAGCGCAATGGCATGATTTACCTACTTGGAGAAGGACGTGTACTGAGAAATTATTTTGAGCCATGGAGAAGAATGGACACTGGATGTATTTATATCTATTCCTGATATCGAGAAGGGGACCGAAGCATTGATAGTTCGGGTCGGCGGCTTAACAGAGAGCCTATGTCGACTGGGAAATGATATAATGCGATGGAATATATGGTGATGATATATCTATATTATTATATGTAGCATATACTAATGTAGATTATATATATATATATAGATCATATATTAGAAATATATAGTCAAGTAATAATAGTGCATATAATAATATATATAATATAATAGGATAATAGAGGTAATGCTAGACATTTAAATATTGTTTGAGTTCCAGACAGTAGTGCTTGCGATTCCTGCCTACCTCTCAATAGCCGCCCAATTGCAATGTTTTAGAGCTTGTAATAAGAGTAGTGATGGTATAGTATAAGGCTGTATTATTGAGTGTTATACGAGTACTTTAAATATATAAATATGTATAGAGTATAGAGCTATGGCGAATCAGTGGTATTATTATTGAGTGGGTCGTGATGGGACGAGGAGGGTAGTCGATATACTAATTTAATTAGGTGTGATGTATTGCTAAGGCTATATAATGGTTATGTTGGAAGGATAATAGAGTGTAGGATGTAAGAGATAAGGTGGCCTTAAAAAATAAAACACTGTATGGAAGATGTTGAATGTGAAGCCGCTCGCATGCGCCTCTAATCGCTCGTGTTTTAAATAGAGGGTAGAAATGTGAAATAAATACTAATTGGTAAGAATGAAGAGAACCAATTAATGATGCTGGGAGATGCGAGAGGAAGAGGTAAGAGAGGATCGTTAAGAGTGAGATTACACCTGTAGGTTTAATATAGATAAGAATAATAACTAGTCGTGGAGAGACACGATAGCAGAATTGAGAGACAAAGGATAGGTTTGGGAGTATATGGAAGTTAGATAGGAGTACATATATATTGGCTAACTAAGTAAGTAATCATATATCTATAAGGGAGGTCGTAGATAGTGTAGTATATTAATGTAAAGCGGCTTAGAATATAGGTAATAATTAAGTGAAGTTATATAATAGGAGTGGATTGTGGTATAAGCTAAGAGTGAAAATAGGAGTGATATTGGTGAAGTATTGAGTATAGAGAGGTGAAGTAGAGTAAATAATGGATGGTATTTATAATTAAGAAAGCAAAAGATTTGCCGGATTTTAAAAAAATATTTTAAGGGGACTCGACCCGTGTTGAAAACTCAAGGTAAGTCCAAAAATTTAATAAACCGTTAGGGCGTCGCATAACTGGTAAAAGCACCATGAGAATAAAGAGAGAAGACTTGTGGTCGATAGGACACTACGTAAGGGAAGTACAGAAGAGCACCATATACATCGTGTGCTATGTTCCATTCTTCTATAAAATCGCTCGGCAACAAAGTCGAAAAGTCACAGCGGGCTTTTCGAAGTGTTGATAGTAGAGAGAGGTGGATCTCATCTCTGGAAGCGACGAAGGCGAGCGCACACGTCATCTTATCCCCAGCCTGAACTCAAAAAAGTTAGTCTGAGTGTAGTCTGATACGGTACTTGAGTGGAGAAGGCTTGTTGACTGTGAATTAGAGTACGTTTATAGTTCTTCGTGATGCCTAATCATAAGTTATATATAATAGGGAATGAATATAAGTTAGAATCGAATGCTATCATCAGAGAGAGCAAGAATATTATAATATATACTTCAAGTGAATTGTATAAATGGATGGATAGTCTGAAGGTGAGAGGAGCGCAGCTAACCGATAGGAGATTTTAACAAGGAGATCTAGAAGCAGAGATATGCATTGTATAGTCACAATGTTACATCACGGGAGTGCGTGAACAAAGTTGCCATCAAGTAGAGAAGAAGGTTTCTCGCGGAGTGTTTGTTCATACAATAAGTGATTAAACGCTAAATAAACAGAGTCACACTGGTAGTGCTTGTGATCTGCTTTTGGCTGGAGGCTAAAGAATTAACACTATATTTAGAAAGCGCTGGTTAGTTGATAAACTGAAGACTGTAAAGAAGCATAGAAGCTTGAAGAAGAAAAAGGTAAAGGAAGGAGCTCAATTCCTCAGAGAGGAATTAAAACAGAAAGGTAGGGGAGGGAGTGAAAGAGGCCTACTAATTAGCGACCGACAGAGGATTTGCATGGATGGGGAAGGCACACTATGCTAATGCGGGCTAGGTAGAGGAGCAAAACTCGCAATGGGGATATTCCATTCATCGGAGACAAATGGAGCAGAATGATAAATAATGGAAATTTGTGGACGCTTCTGGCCAGGGGTTTAAAATGTCCTCGGGAATTGTAGTCACATTGAACAGTGGTATTAGAGACACACAGGAATTGTGCGTGTCGCACAGAGCCCTGAATATTGATGTCAAATAGCGATTAAAAATTTCGCGGGGAGCTCGAAAGTACATATGCAACTGTGATGAATTCAGACACTATGATCTATTTTCAACTCATGAATGATCACGATGATCAATTGAGTTGTCATATAAAGTCAAGGGGCAGGGAGTTCAGCCCTGGGAGAGGCGAGCTATAAAAGATAATTTTGGCATAAGATGCTATTTTTTTATTGAGAGGAGTACCAAAGGAGTGATGTAATGTGCCGAGAGGCTACAGGGAGATTTACATGGGCACGATGGTTTAAGACATCTTAGAGATATTATAGTACATGTGGAGCAAATATAAGATGTGCGACTGCTAAGAAGATGCGGAATTACTTACCGAATTTTGATCGTTTGCGGTGAAATTATGTAAGCAGGCTGTTTCAAGGCAAGCCGCGTGGCTGCGTCCGATAGGAAATGTGAGTATATACAGGGCTCTTTGAAAAAATCTAAAAGAATCTTGAAGGGATCAATGATTGATAAATTTTCAAGATGTGATGAATATCTTAAGGAAGTTTCTTTGAGCATTGTGTAGTAGCCTTCAGAGGAGAGCTGTTGGTATTAGGCTGAGATTTATGTTGACGAGCTTATGTTTGTCGCTCCGGAAAACGACTTTCTGAAATAGTGGATTGTGATGAAAAAAGAGGAAGAAAGGATGAAACTCTGGTGAAGGAGGAATGCACCAGTGGCGAAAGAAATTTAGTCATAGGAGAAAGGTCTGCTTATAGATCAACGGAGAGGAGAAGATAGGTAGTTCTTTTTAGAAAGTATCCTGAATAGTGCATTCTATCATGTATCTGCAAAAAATGTTAGTACAGAAAGTGGATAAGAGAGCGTACTGAAAGCGCTTACAGAAAGTATAAAGTGAGAAAGGCGAAGTGAGTATTGGTGTCAATAAAGATGTAGATGTGGGAGAAGTGTAGGATGAGTTAACGTATGAACTCTTTGAGAGAGAGAGTAGGAATATACACTTATCAAAGGTTGTTAAACGAGCATAGAATGAAGAACGGAAGACTATGACGATGTGGGTTAGTGGTGTGTCAGAGGCAATTATATATATGGTGGACGATAAATTCTAAGGCCATATATGAGTCTTATACAATTAGTATGGACATCAATAACAAACTGTAATTAGCTGTATTATCAGGCTTCATAGGTGTATGAATTTAGATTAAAATGTTAGGACAAATCTATGGAGTAGGCTTTAGCCTAGATAAAATTTATGAAAAATTTGGTTAGCTGATCAATTCTCTCAATCTAATTTTACCGTGAATAGACAGTGAAGAGCATGATCAGCCGTAGGTTTGGCGCCTGGGCTAAATACGAGAACTTAAAATTCTTGAGACATGAGAGGGTGTGTATTGTCGCCGTCCAATGGCTTTTCAATTTGTTTATGGAGAGGGCTTGCAGAGGAATGGGATTTGAGGACGATGGAGTATAAAGGTTAGGGAAGATAGGATAAAAGAGAACCGCACATCAGGAAGAGAGATATTGTATAGAAAAAAATTTGGGCATGCTATTAGAAGGACCACTCTCTACATGAGAATATATCATGTCATTATGGCGGATGATACTGCTACGAACTTAAGATTAGGCTGAAGAACGGCGTGTAAAGGGAGTTAGAGGATTTTTCGTGAGAATTGGAGTGAGTAAACGCTTTTGAATAGTATAATGTGCGGACTAATAATAATAATGAGGGCTTAAATTTTATTGTAAATTGTAAGTTTAAGTGTAAGTTTAAGTGTTTATATATGTGCGTATAGGAGAGTAATAATAGTTAGAAGGTATAGGGGGAGAGGGTTATATAGAGGTTCTAGGATTGATGAGAGGTGTAGGTGGGGCGAAGAGAAGTAGAGGCGAGTGAAAGGGTAGGAAAGTATAGCAGATGGTGTGGATAAGTGATAAGAGGGTTGCACGCATAGCATTGTAGGTATCGAGATAATGATTTGTCGGGTTAAAAGTGAGAGATTTACGGAGCGGGGGGGAAATGGGTGGGTCATATGTGCAATATGCACGCAAGTGGAAATGGAGCGATGGGGAGAGAAGAGAAAGATTTGGAATAGAGGCAGAGGAGTTGATGGAAATGAATAAGGGTTATTGTGGGAAAGATAAGAAAATCTGTTCTATATGTGAGGAGGTAGAGGTTAAGGATACAGAGGGTAAATGGAAGGAGCCGGTGGAGTAGAATATGTCTAGGAAGCCAGATGTGGGAGTAAGGGAGAGGAAAGAGATAGGGAGTAAGTACCTGTTAGTTAGTTGTGTATGATGAAGAATAGATGGGGTGAACAGCTTGTTCCGGAAAAGTTATAAATAGTATATATACATGGAAAGAAGCTGGATAACGGGGAGGGAGGCAGGTAACTGGGTTGAATAATGAGAGGATTAATTCTGTGTGTAAGATGGTGAAGTTAATAGCTAGGAAAGAGTTGCATAGAATATAAAGATGTATTTAAGATGCGGTAGGGGTATATCGGATGATGCAGTGCTAATTCGGTGGTTGCACAGGCATAGGGCGTGGGTAGGGGCAGAGTGTGGAGGGATTGTGAAAGATGGGGGGAAGAGAGGAGGTGTGGTTGAAAAATCAGTGGTTGGAGAAAGATGTGGAGATGGAAGTGTTGCAGGAGGGTCACTCTTAGGAGGAGGTAGATGTGCCAATATAGTATAAGGGAACGTGAGAGGGAAAAAAGAATCGGAGAGCATTTAGGGGAGGTGTTGGAGAGAAGGGGGCGAATGGACGAGAATGATTAAGGGGCAGTGATGTGGAAGAGGCAGAAGGGTATTTGGAGTAAAAAGGTGGTGGAATAGAAGGAAAAGGAGTAATGGTAGATGTTGAGGTCCTATCGGAGGGAGAAAGGGAAATAGGAGGTTTTATGTGAATCTGGTAGAAGTTACGGAGCAGGGAAACTGGAGGCATTTATAAGTGGTTAGGTGGTAGAGAAGAGATGAAGTCACACACGCGAAGAGATGAAAGAAATGAAGTTTGTGTAGAAATTGAAATTGAATCAAGAAAAGATGTCTCGCATTAAAGTGTATGGAAAAAGGAAGAGAAGGAGGGTTGGGGCGTGAGGATTAAGGGAGGAGATGGGAGTGGATAGGAGAGAGAGGAGGAGATAAGGAGTGATGAGAGGTGGGGGGAGAAATTAGTGGGAAGGTAATGATGGGGTGGGGAGTGGGGAAGATTGTGTTGCAAGTGTGAGGATGGGGAAAGAAGTGGGGAGTGAGTGAGGGAGATGTTAAGAGAGGAGGGGGGAGATGCAAAATACAATATGGAAGGGAAATTGACTAGGGGCTCTGCGAGATTGAAGGAGATGAAAGGGAAGTCCGACGGTATGATGGGATTGTGAAGAATGGAAGAGTTTTTAGCAGTTGGGGAGTATTGGAGGAAGCGGGGATGGTGAGATAGGGAAGAGGGTATGGAAGGAGTGGCTGTAGATGAAGGGGTTGATATAATGATAGCTCCTAGAGATCCGCATGTTAAGCTCGGACAGAGGGGAAGGGATGGGGAGAAGATAGTAGTTATGGGATTCCCGCTATAAAAGGAGGGACGCGGAGTAAGATGAATGGGACGGAGAGATAAGGATATGGTGTTACTAAGGGGAAGAGGAGAGTGTAGTGTTGTTAAGTACGACGAGCGTGATTGTCGGTGCGTGTGTGACGAGCGCGCAGAGAAGAGAGGAGGACAATGGAGAGAGAGTGAAGAGGAGGGGATGAAGGGAGGCTGTATGTAGAAGTACAAGTGTGGAGCTGTGTGTTGAGCGATGCGGTAAGGAAGACAGGCTGATACGAATAACAGCGTGGAAAAGGTGCATATGATGCATTATATCAGTCTGTGAAGAGTGTATATATAGGACAGGTAGAGAGAGAGTATAGTCACTAGATAAGACTATACAGTGTGAGAAGAGAAGGGAGAAGGTAGGAAGTTTGAGCGTTGAGTGTATAGAGGTCTGATGTCAGGGAGTGTGATAATGTCGCACATGCTGTTTACAATTTATGAGTTTAATGAGAGATGTTGCTGATAGAATTGTGAAATATGAAGGGAGGGGGAGTATGAACGAAAAACTGGAATGATAGGAATAGGAAATTGAGCTATGAACTAGATTTGCAGGAAGTACATGTAGTACTACTAATATAGTTGTACGAAGACGCGGAATAGGTTGATGAGCGTTTTCTGTGAGTCTAGGAGCGTTTTAGAGTTGTATATGCGATCAATTCTCTCGCAGTCACCTATGATAAATTAATTCGATAGATAGTCGTTTTAGAATTCATGTATTATGTGACGCTCTGAAAGTCTCTGCTAAGAGGGTAAGTGAGTAATAGGTTCGAGTGAGGGGTGATATTTTGAGTAAGAAGTAAATAGATTTTATAGATATTTATGTATATGAGATGGTAATATTGGTAGATTAAAGGAGGGGATGGGATAAGGTGGTAAGGATATAAACATAGAGTAGAGAAGAATGATGTATGCTTGAAGGTAGCTAGGATGTAAGTATAGGTAAAATAGTAGGGTGGTAATTTACTATACAGAATGATTACGATATAATAATGTTATGAAAAAAATTTGTGTATCACTAGCGTAGTTGATGTAGTGGAACTAGTAGTATGGTGAATAATCCTAATGATGCGCTGTCGTACAGATACTAGAGAACATTTCCCCTCAAGAATGGAGAGGAGCGACGCAGACGATTCTCGAACGGTAAATTAGTAGATTACAGGGATGATCTAGGAATTCCCGAGGGTAAATAGAAGGAATAGACTCTGCACTGAGAATTGCGCTTCTGAACGATTGCGACACTAAGAGCAGATCACGGAATTGTTATAGTTACTATGCTATAAGAGGCCTTTGAATTAGCTGACATGGTGCGCGAAAACGACGTTCTCTCTATTGCTGTCTTAGATCATCGAGTAATAAGAGTCTCGGACGAGTTCGATACATGTGTAATTCGCAGGGAGGCCGAAACAAGAAGTACGGTGGCTGTGCTTCGAGTTCCAGCAGGCACATGCGAGAGAGAGGGCTCGATGAGGAGGACGAGGGTCGGGGCTGGCGATTTGGATGGCTGGACACTATGATGGCTTTAGGCTAGAGGTATTTGAGGACGAAGAGGAGGGGGTGTGTTTTCCGGCCCTAGAGTAGAATGAGCTGGGCGATACCCTAAAACTACCTTGCGTGGTGGCGCTTGAATATCCCCGCTCAAGCGGAAAAAAGTGTAAATAATAATACCTAAATAAATAAGCATTAAGAAACTCTTGAGGATTAATTGGAACGTTAGATCCAAATCGTTGTTAACAAACTTACCCTTATATACACCAGATGATTCCTTGTCTGAATTAGTACTATTAGACCTTCTGTAGCTATTAATTATTATAATATCTTTTTTAATATGATAATAATATTCATAATGGTGATATTTGTTTGTAAAAATCTTACTGTTAAATTATGTGGTTTAAAAAATTGAGTCTATTATATTATTCTATTATACTTACGTAACTATCCTTTGAACCTAGAACTGAATTCGTTATCATTCATCTATGTCATTATAGAGTTCGCTAATCCCTTAGCGGAACATTTTTGTTCTCCTATGCTTTTCCCTTCTAATAGTATCTGCAGCCGATAAATGCAGATTGACTACGAGTCCTCAATATATATATATATCACTCATAATTATTATCACTATTTAGAGTACTGTATTATATTCAACATTCTAGAATATGTCCCATTTATCTCTAGTACTTAAGTATTTCATATTCGTTGAGAGAGAGTAGAGCTGTAATATTGGGTATAGTCGAAATAGATTTACTCAGGGTATAGGGGAGTGTGTTTTACAACCTTGTCGAATTTATATTTCTCTAATCTAAAAACAACCTTCCCATCTGTTCTAGGTTGGCAAATCTCCCTCTTGTAAAAGCAACATTCCAACTTTCCTCTCTCTTTCGACCGCACGAGTGTCTCTCGCCTCCCCCCCCCCCCCCCCGCACTCGACACACCGTATCGCGCTTCTGCATCCTTCTCCTCCCCTCCCGCCTCTATAGCTCTCACTCTTGCATTTCCTACGCTACGATCTGCGGACAACTCCTGTTCTTCGACACTACTTCATTTACCTTAGATCAACATCTGCGAACGCTCAGTCTGAGCGCTTTTATCCGATACGACTCAGAAATAGCGAATTTACGGCGCCACACGAGTCTTGACTGGCGTATATAGGACAACCTTCACTATTGTACTCGTATTTATGGACCGCGCCGTGTCTAGAAGGAGGCCTCTGGCAGAGAGGACATGCGCGGGGGCGCTCTATACAATCGCTAAGCTATTATGACGAGGTATCGGCAGCGTCATGGACCCTCTCAAACTCCCTTTCCTTGGGTTTTCCTCTCTTTCTCTTTCTCTACTATTGTTCTAGTCTTGCTTTCTCGCAAACGGCTCAATTGCGGTTGACTCTGTTCTCATTTCAGATTTATATGCTTCAGCGAGAGGATAGTGAAGATGTTCGTACGTCCTTCTTTCACATAATAATAGTGAAGTAAAACGCGTGTCACGCGTGGTCAACAATTCTAACTCTCTATCCAATCGTATGCTGTAATGGGCGAAGTCCTGTCATCTGTTCAGCCACTTTCAATTCGCTGCCTCTTTTATTTCTAATAGTGAGTACGCAGTCTTCGACGTTAATCAAAGGCCCTATCGAATATGCTATCTTCTCGAGATTCTAGAACTAGGTAGATTTTTCCCGGTTGACGT
>JABUQX010112454.1:30000-35000 GCA_015478945.1 Trachelipus rathkii
TATTACATACATACATATATATATATGATATATATTATATTATATAGTTATATATTATATATTGCTATTATTACATTGCTGCTATTATATATTACATACATTATTACATACATAAGTTATACATATAATTGTTACATATGCTATAGCTTGCTGGCTATTATTATTACATATTATATATATATTGGCTATTACTACATACATATACATATAGTTATGTACGTATTATATATTACATTATTATATATTATTATGCTGCTATATATTACATATATACATATATATATATTATATATATATATTAAGTTATTGCTATACATATATATGTATTGTTATATATTAAGGTTATTATTACATATAGCTTTTATATACATATATATATATATATTATATATTATTACTATTATTGCTATTATATATATACATATATATATTATATATACATATGACTTGTTATATGGTTATTATATAGAGAAGTTACATATACATATACATATGCATATATACATTACATATTATTATATATAGATATATATATATATATATATATATATATATATATACATTATATATTATATATATATATATATATATATATATATATACATATATATACATATATTATATGCAATCGGTCTGATATCATTAAACGAGCCAGCAATAGCTACAGCAATTTTTAAAATCGGCAAAACCGAAATCTAAGAAATCTTTGAAAATGATTCTCTGATTTTCACGAAAACAACTTTTGGTTACAATATATATATATATATATTATATATTATTGTTATTAGTTATATTATTATTAGCTACTGTTATTATTATTATTATATTGGCATATATATATATTATTATTATTACATTTTATATATATATTATATATTATATATTATAAAGAGTATATATTCCTGTCGCCCTATATACATATTATTATTATTATTACATACTACATATATATTATATACATAGCTGGTTGTTACTACATACATATTGCTATTACATATATATTATATATATATATATATATATAAATATATATTTTTAATTAAAAATATACATATAATAGACATATGTATATGTGGACTTACATAGTATATATATTACATTGGTTACATATATATACATATATACATATTGTTTACATATATGTACATACATATACATAAATCTTTATATATATTCAAAGAAAGAGATAATATATCTGGAAATATAGAGAGTATGTATGTATATATATATATATATATATATATATATATATATATATATATATATATTATCATCCACCCCCTACCCCAGATTGTGGGTGAGGTGCATAGCATACACAGGAACCGAAAAGTAGTAAAAGAACATGATGCAAGTAGAAAAGAAAGCAACCCTCTACCGTCCTTTTTATACCCTTAAGTGAGAACTCGTCGCAGTCAGAAAAATCCACCCTAGAGGTTTCACGAGACTGCGACGGACCCTCACTGTGGTATCTCGTCAATACGGGGTTCATATCCTGGGGAAACCCGATAGCTATATACTCTCACAAAACCACGCCATTCACCCTTGTTTTGTACCTTTCTTTTCTCCTCTGCCAAACTCACATTCCACTCCTTCAGGCATTCCTTTACTGACTTAATCCACTTTTTCTTCGGTTTCGAAGCCCGTTGATTCTTAGCACACTCATAACTATACATACGCTTAAAAAACCGACTATCGTCCATTTTTTACAAATGCAATATCATCTCAATGTACTCTTATTTTATCTGTAATTTACGCCATTCTTCACACCACACAATTTCCTAATGTGTTCATGCCTCATTTTATCAATTCTTCTCACACCTAACACCCCCTAAGATTGTACATCTGAACACTTTGGACCTTAGATCTATACCTTTTATTCTAGACCATAGTTTCACTAGTATATATTAACACAGGTAAAAACATAATACCCTCATGCAAAACCCTAGCTAACTCAAGACTTTATCCATTCTCATCTACCAAGGATTTAATTGCACCAGCCACCTTACTACCTTTCACAACTTTCCTACTAAATTATGCATCATCTGTTCTCTTTTCATCCAACATATATCCTAAATATTTAAATTAAGATATTTGCTGCAGTTGCTCACCATCTAACATGACTTCAGACAGCGAACTATCCTCATCATTGCCATAACCTTACTCTTATCTACATTTACTTTCAAACTTCTACTTTTACACGCCCTGCCAAACCAATCTAACAATCCTTTCGAACTCTCTTCAGATTCCCCTCACAAAACCAAATCATCAGTATACAATAAGCAGGGCACCCTCCACTCTCCATCATTCTAACACCCTTCCTTGAAACCCTCACTTCTAATTCTTTCATAACCCTCATCCATATGCAAATTAAATAACCAATTAGAAATAACACGTCTCTGCCTCACTCGCTGTTAATATTAAACCAATTACTTTCGACTCTATTTATTCTTTCAACCAAAATACTATCATATAGCTTTACTACAATGCTCAAAAAACTAATTCCCTTATAGTTCCTTATAGTTTCCCCTATCTTCCTTACACTTATATAAGGTACTATTACTGCTGACCTAAAATCTCTCGGAACGATAAACTCCATAAACTCTTTGTTGCATAATTTCCAAATCCATTCAATCACATCTTGTCTCCATTAATTATAATTATTGATCATTTCTCCAGTAATTCCAACTAAATCTGCAGATTTACCATTCTTCATCTTTCTCTCCTTACCCATTACTTCCTCTCTACTAATTACCTCATCTCCAAAACCTATTTCTTCTTGCACCATTAAGTCAACACACATTCTCTATCACATCTTCATTACTGCCATTGTGATGCAGATTTTCAGCGTTCCATCCACACTCTTTTTACATCCAATTCATCAGTTACGAAAGCATCATCCTTATTCATTATTCTATGCAGATTCCCCTTAATCTCATTCTTAATTAACCATTCGCGCTTCCTTCCAGAAAAGCTTCCTATTCCCTTGTAAGTCCCCATTCACCCTCTTTCCAAAGTGTTCATTTACCTCTTTTTTCCTCCTACGTATGCAACTTTCAGTATTCCAAACATCTTTCTTTTGAAACTTCTTCATTTGCTTTTAGCACATTTAACCATGCCATTTTTTTTACTTTTAACTGCTTCCATCACTTCTTCATTCCACCATTCACTGTTGAGATTCTTACTTCCAACTTTAGCACATTCACATACTTTTCTTGCACTACAAACAACGGCTTCCTTCATTTGTGTCCAAATTTGTTCAGTTTCATTTTGTCCACATTCAACTGATTTATTTGCAAGAGCTATTAAATACTTTTCTATTACCTTGTTCACTTAACTTCCCATTCTAAATTCTTCCAACTTCTTTCCTTACCTCTTTCCTGTCCATCTAAGCCCCCAATAACTTAATCTTACATAATATAACATAATAATCCGATAATCCCATCCCCAGCCCCCTCACTGATTTAACACCCTTCACATAATTCAACATCTCTTTCTTCACGAACACAAAATACTTTTCACTTCGATACCATCTCTATTTACACCAACTCTAGAATACTTATGAATACTCTTGTGTTTTAAGAAAGTATTACTCACATACATACCGCTTTTCTCACAGAAATCAATTAACCTCCTACAATTCTCATTTTCACCCGTCATCCCAGATTTACCTGTTATACCATTCCTTTTTTTGATCACCTATCCAACAATTTAAATCGCCCAAACACAATCATTCTTTAGCTCCTACTCACAACATCCAAAACACCATTCAGATTATCACAAAAAGTTGCACTCTCTACAACATCACCATCAGATGGACTATCTGATGCAACCACACATAAATTGACCTTTTCAAACTTAAATTTAACCATTATAATTTTAGTACTCACATAACCAAAATTTACTATATCTCTGTGCCACATGTCACTCATCAGAATCGCAACTCCTTCTCTCCCCCTCTCAATCCTCTTAACTCCTGAACACACATATTTCACACGACACCACTCATCTTCACCATTTTCTTTCGCCTTTGTTTCAGTCACAGCGAACAAATCAAATTTACCCTTTCTAAATACATCCATCTCTTCTGACCTATTTTCCTCACCTCATTTATTCCTCTGACATTCCCTGTAACCAAACGATTCATGCAATTTTGCCGTAAGGTACATGGTCGCTTTCGGCGATCACGACCATGGTTACTGCGATTCCGACCACACTTTTATATATATATATATATATATATATATATATATATTATTATTATTATTATTATCTTTGTTATTCTCTTTATATACGTGTACATATATATATATATTATATATGTATATATATATATATATATATATATATATATATATATATATATATATATATATATATATATATATATATATATATATATATATATATATATATATATATATATATATATATATATATATATATATATATATATATATATATTTATATATATATATATATATATATATATATATATTATATATATATATATATATATATATATATATTTATATATATATATATATATATATATATATATATATATATATATATATATATTTTATATGTATATTTATAAATATATATATTTATATATATATATATATATATATATATATATATATATATATATATAAAATATATATATATATATATATATATATATATATATATATATATATATATATATATATATATATATATTTTTTACAGTTGTCACCACCCCACTCACGGGCAGAGCCCTATTCAAGGAGGAGGGGGTGTTGCACGCCTCAGAAGTCAACAACTAAAGTAAATTACGCAGATGAACACAGACGCAGGCTTTGAAGTGGGGGAGATTAAATTCAGCAGGAAACACAGAAAATGGAAGAGAATTCCACAGAACAGAGGTGGCAGGAAAGAAGGAAGCACCGCAGCGAACTAGCCTGGAGTTACCAACATCAACACAAAACTCATGTGCAGATATAGCACCCCTTGCTAGT
>JABUQX010112454.1:47500-63077 GCA_015478945.1 Trachelipus rathkii
GAAATGAAGGACGAAATTGAAAGACAGACGAAATAGTTTACTGAGAATTGACGATACTGATAGTAAGAGGGAATAGTGTAGGGTTTTCTGTCAGCACGATTAAACACCTGAGTTTCAGTTAAGTTAAGAGATGAGTTGTAGAGGAGAAGAGCTGGTGTTTAACAAAAGGGAAATTAGATTTAAAGCCGCGAAGTTTGTTGAAATTTATAAAGAAATAGGACCGCGCAATTCGTGATGGCAATTACCCCCTCCCAAGTGATGGTGGGGAGAGGGATGGATAAAGGACTATTTATTGAAGTTATCTTTTATTGCATATATATATATATATATATATATATATATATATATATATATATATATATAGGTGCTACAACTATATATATATATATATATATATATATATATATATATATATATATATATATATATATATATAGATAATATATATATATATATATATATATATATATATACTCTATATATATATATATATATATATATATATATATATATATATATATATATATATATATATATATATATATATATATATATATATATATATATATATATATATATATATATATTTATATATATATATATATATATATATATATATATATATATATATATATATATATATATATATAGATACACATGTATAGAACTCTACACACATATATATATATATATATTATATATATATATATATATATATATATATATATATATATATATATATATATATATATATATATATATATATATATATATATATATATATATATAAAATATATAATATATATATATATATATATATATATATATATATATATATATATATATAATATATATATATATATATATATATATATATATATTAGGTGCTGGACAACAAAGTATGTCGAAATAGATATGGGCAAGAGTTTAGAACTGGAATGCTGTGTGCTGGTAGCAAGAAACAAAGACAGTTGTCAAGGACTCTGGACCTTTGGTTATGAAGAATGGTCAAAATAAATGAGAGTTCCTAACTCTCAATCTATACTCTTTTTCTTCTTTTTTTTTATATATATATATATATATATATATATATATATATATATATATATATATATATATATATATATATATATACTATTTATATATATATATATATATATATATATATATGTATATATATATATATATATATATATATATATATATATATATATATATATATATATATATATATATATATATATATATATATATATATAAATATATATATATATATATAAATATATATATATATATATATATATATATATATATATATATATATATATATATATATATATATATATATATATATATATATACATATATATATATATATATATATATATATATATATATATATATATATATATATATATATATATATATATATATATATATATATATATATATATATATATATATATATATATATATATATATATATATAAATATATATATATATATATATATATATATATATATATATATATATATATATATATATATATATATATATATATATATATATATATATATATATATATATATATATATATATATATATATATATATATATATATATATATATATATATATATATATATATATCTATATATATTCAATATATATATATATATATATATATATATATATATATATATATATATATATGGCAGTATATGGTCCATCTGAGTAGAGATCAGATTTTCTGGAATGATCTAAATGTTGTCTCTTTACGGGGTGTGATTAGGTGTCAATATTTTCATACCTAGCAAGTAAATATAAATTTTGCTGTGCTGAATATTGTGTAATATTGTATCTTTATGATTAAGAGTTACTATTTTAGTAAATCAGGGTTCAGGGTCTGATATCGTACGTAAATAATATCACTAAAGAAGTGTGAATAAATTTTATTCTGCTTAATTGTATACATGTTACTGTAGCAATCCACGGTGTTGGAGAATAAGATGAAGTACGTGGTTGTTATAAATCAGTGAGGAGATTGGGAATAGTTGCTCGAGAGAATTGACCTCTCACATTCCTCCACCACTGCGTCGCTCTCGTATCGCAAGAGGTGCATTACTCTCCCATATTGGAGCACTCGTTGTGTTGCCTCCTTCTTTCCAGCCACATCTATTTTGTGGAACTCCTTGCCTTTATCTATTTTCCCTATAGTATTCAATCTTCCTCTCTTTAAGTCCCGCGTCTGCGCCCACCTGAGAAAATTACGTTAGACAAAGGACTGGATGGGTTTACTTTCCATTTGTTTTCTGTTTTTGTTTTGTTATTTTTTTGTTTTATTTTTGTTTGTTCATTTTTTGCGTCTCCTTTTGGAAAGGGCCCTACTCGTGAGTGGTGGCAACGTGTAAAAAGGAAAAAAAATATCATCGTAGATGGAGATGATGGAAAAACTGAAGAAAGTTGAGAGAGATAGGAATGAGATTCTGGAAAAACTGCTTTACAATGAAAAGTATGTGAATACAACTGAAAAGAAGTCTTCTGAAAGGGAAAATGATGATTGTGATCAAATATGGAATCATGTGAAGGAAGCGTTTGTCAGTAGTGCAAGAAAAGTATGTTGGTTTGCTAAGGTAGGATATAAGAATGTAAGATAAAGGGGTGATGCAAGAGGTAAAAAGCGGGAAAAAATGTGTTGTTGAACATACTAAAAGACAATGATGAGGTTTCGTAGTAAACGTGTATGGAAATATATAATCAGAAAAAGAGGAATACTAAAGGTTGCATACCTAGGAGAAAAAAAAGGAAGAAAATGAACAGTTTGTAAGGAAGATGAACGAGGACCTACAAGAGAATAGGAAGTTGTTCTGGAAGGAAGAACGAAATATTAAGAAAGAGAGTAAAGGGAATTCATAGAATAATAAAAAAGTATGGTGATTTTGTGACTGATTAGATAGATGTGAGGAGAGTGTGGATAATACCTTTGAATAAGTGCAAGGAGGATTAGGGGTACTATAGAAATTAGAGTAATTAGTTTATTGAGTGTTGTATGGAAGATATATGTTGGTAGTTAGATTGAAAGAGTTCATCGATTGATTAAGGGGTTGATTGTTAAAGAACAAGGCTCATTTTGAAGTGGTAGAGGATGTGTAGATCAAATTTTTACACTAACGAAATAAGTGAGAAACTAGGTGAGAACCTGGGGAAGTTTTATTTACGTTTTATGGACTTGCTACAGGAATATGACAGGATTAAAAGCAAAGTTCTATGACATATGTTAATGTTATATCGTGATATATTCACATATGATATTTTCACATTTGAAACAAATGAGAAAGGAAATGAGAGAGAAGAAGAATAAAGTGTATTTAGGTTTTATGGATTTACAGCAATTAATAGTTGAAAGAGGTATTGATATGTTATATCTCCATTTGTATATGAATGAGGCGATGAAAGAATCTAAGGTAGGAGTCGCAGATGAAGGGCTTAGACTGATGGAGAATAATAGATGGCGGAAGGTACCTTTATTCTTGTACGCGAATGATTTGGCTTTGTTAGGTAAATCTAAAAACAAGTTTCAAAAGATTGTTACATTTTTTTTTCTGGGCTTGTAACAGAAGGGTTTGAAAGTAAATGTAGATGAGAGCAAGTTCACTGTGGTAGGTGGGGAAAGTTTACAGTGTGAAATCAACTGGATATTAAGCAACATGAACATGAATTCGAGACTAAATATTTAGGCTATTTGTTGGATGAAAAGGGAACGAATGATACTGAATGTAGTAGAAAATTGTAAGTGGTAAGAAGGTGACTGGTGCAACTATGTCTTTAATGAATGCAGGGGGACTAGGCCATGAGTGCGCTAGGGTTTTGCGTGAGGTGATTTTGTTCCCTATTTTTAAAGTATAGCAGTGAAACTATGGTTTAAATAAAATAAGAAGTATAAATCTAAGGAGCAGTCTCTTCAGATGGATAATCTTAAGGGCGCATTAGGTGTGCGAATAATTGGTAAAATGAAGAATGAACATATTATATACAGTTGTGTGGTGTGATGAAAGGAGTAAATGAGAGAATAAATGAAAGTGTATTAAAATAATTTGGTCATTTGGAAATGATGGATGGTAGTCGATTGGTTAAACGATTGCATAGTGGCGAAAGTGTTGGGAAGCGAACTGCTGGGAGACCGAAGAAAAAGTGGATTGAGTGAGAATCCGAAGGGAACGCATGTGAGTTTGGTTCAAGAAAAGGAATGGTGCAGGAGTGAATGGAGTGGTTTTGTGATGGGGCAAGGTTGTGGGACTAATCCAGGGGATGACCATAACATTGACGAGATAACACAGTGGGGGTTTGCCCCGGTGAGTTAGCCTCTTGGGTGGACAATGGCTGCGACGGGCTCGCGCTTGCGGGTACGAGGGGTTGGTATGTGGGAGACTTTCTTGGTTGACTTAGATCATGTTTACTTAACTTAGCAGAACTATTTTGTTTCCGGTGCAAGTTTTCGTACCCCACCCTCGGTCTGTGAGGAGCCGAGGGTAGGCTAAGGCTACGTACACATGATGGCGTTTTAACGCGCGTAACAACGCGCGCTACGAAAACCCAGCGGGTACACATGTTGCCGTATAGGCATGGAAGTTAAAGAGACAGCATTTCTTTGGATGTTGTACCGTAGGTATAGGAAACGAAGACGAAGACGAAGACGAAGACAAAGACATTACTGGGTACATCCGATTTTACATGACAGATTGACTCACGGTTGTTTTGTAACTCTGTACCCAACATGATATCAATTTTTTTAATTACTTTAAGATGTCGATTGCATCCTTTGACGAGTTACTGAAAATACTTCAGGATGACCTAGCACCTAATCAGAACTACTATGTGAGGGATAGGATTTCTCCAGAAGAAAAACTCGTAATCACACTAAATTAAGTTTATTTATTAATCCAAAATACATGTAGAGTATAAATAATTATACTATAAAAATTGTATAGCGCGCACTATACTGGCAACATGTGTACAGTCAATTCAAATAAAGAACTCGAGGCGCCCTGCTGGCGCGCTTTACGAGGAACCTTCTAGACGCACGCTGCTGCACGCGTTGAAGACAGAGCGCGCGCTGCATGTGTACACCGTCTGTAGTCATCATATAGTATGCCGTGATAGACGGCGCGCGTTGGAACGCGCGTTGCTTAGCGCGCGTTGCTTAGCGAGCGTTGCAACGCCATCATGTATACGTAGCCTAATAATAATGATGATGTTGATGTTACCTATATATATATATATATATATATATATATATATATATATATATATATATATATATATATATATATATATATATATATATATATTTATATATATATATATATATATTATATATATATATATATATATATATATATATATATATATATATATATATATATATATATATATATATATATATATATATATATATATATATATATATATATATATATATATATATATATATATATTCTACTTCAAAGAATTATGAATATTTATAATATATTTTTAATCTCCCTAGATTGGAGTTGTAAGTTGGGGAATTGGCTGTGGATCACCTGGCTACCCAGGTGTGTACTCCAGAGTGAGGTACTACATGAAATGGATTGAGGCAAGAATTGGGAAAAATCCCCAATGCTCAGCTTAAATTTCGTAACGGAACAAGGAAGACTATTTCATTGCGACAAAATTCTAAAAGGAAAAAAAAAATTATCTGAAAATTTTACTGCATAACTAAATATTTTAATGAAGTGTTTAATAAAATTATATTATAACTAAGAAAAATTATTAGGAATATTTTTTGCATCTGAAAATATTAAACTCAGTCTTTCAAAATTTTGTTATTTGTTTTTCTTTAATTTTAACATATATGTTAGAAAAATAATTTTAAAATCAAACCTAACAGACCTTAACAATATATTACAGGTAATGAATGAGAATAAATATACAATTTGAATATATATATATATATATATATATATATATATATATATATATATATATATATATATATATATATATATATATATATATATATATATATATATATATATATATATATATATATATATATATATATATATATATATATATATATATATATAGTCTGCATGTCTGTAGGCTCATACATTTGAAAGCTGCTCTCGTGTTGATAGTCGCAGGATTGATCCCTAACACAGACTCTTGAAAGAAACTTCCTACAGGGATTAATTACATCCTTAAATAGAGTGAAACACGTATATGCAAGCGTGTTTTCTCTCAAACAACCTTTAAAAAAAATTTAAAGAAAATAAATTAAAAAAAAAAGTTAACATTTTTTCTAGGGGAAACGATTACCTGATTTCATCGTACTCACCTAATTTCTAATTTAGCATTACGTCATTTTATATTTTATATTTTCGTATTAAAGTTAATAAATCTGCAATTCAGGGGAAAAATTACATTAAAAAAATTATATAAAGCGACTACAAATTGCAAATCAATTGCATTAATTAAGGTGTTGATAATTCGAAAAGACCCTAAACTCTCTCTTTTCAAAAAGAACTGTGGGAAAGGAACCACTCAAGATATGTGAGGCATACTTAATGTAGGAAGAGCGACATCCCTATAAAAGGCAAGCAACTGTGGGTGCTTGAAAAAACTCTGAAGGAGCTTCAGAACACCCAACCTCTTAGAAGCTTGTTAGGAAATCGAAATCATGTGATCCTTCCAAAAAAGATCGCTGGAAAAGATAATACCAAGAATATTGAAGAAGATGTTGTAGTTGTGTAGAGGTTGAATCGAGTAGAAAAAGAAGAAGAAGAGTTTTTGAAGTATTGAAAACATTTCAAGAAAGATTGGAGGTTAGTTGCTTTGTAATCACCCTGTTATCGGGAGTTAATCGCTATTGGGTAGGACCTCTTTCAAAAATAAAGTGGGAATGAATAAGGGATCGTCGGAATAGTAGGTAGATGATGAAGTAAAAGAAAACAGGTTATTAAAGAAAAGTAGAAAATAAAAAAAAAGATTGGACAGATTCCATAGGAACACTACTATTTCTAAATTTAATGGATGAACGGTGGCGACTACAACAACTGCTTTAGAATGATAGGAAAGGAAATCAAAGAGAATGCCACAGATGGAAAGATAGATACAAAAGAGGACGGCTTAGAAATCGAAGCATTGTGGTAGACTGTATCGAAAACTTTCGATATGTTTGGCGAAACAGCAAAGAATTCACCCCGAAGAGCAATATTAATCGAATATTTATATCAATAGGAATTGAAAATAACAATAATAATATAAAGTTTTACATTTACTTTCCAAGGTTCTAAAGATTAATTTTTAGGACGTTATTGGGTTTACTTAAAATAATTAAAATGATTTCCTAACTTGTTTCTTCTCTGTATTTGAAACATCTTCAGAATTGTGACTTCAGTATTTGGCATGATTACGTAACTTTGCTTAAGTTAAATTTGTTATTTAACGTAAATGAAAACGTATATGTGAAAAATATCGTGTCTTTGATAGGTTGGATACTTTGCTACTTTTAGCTTTTATTCGTAGTTCAGGGGCTTAGAGCTGTTCGGTTATACTAGCTTTGTTTTGTCAGATATTACTATGTTAGCTCCTAATGATATGCGAGAAACATAGGCTTAGGTTAAGTTTTGCTGGGTAATGTTAGATTTGGGAGAATTTTATTAAAATCCGCATTTATTCATAGTTTAAAATGATGTTATATTTGATAGGAAGGACATATAATAACGGTAGCAGCAATTCATAGTTCAAAATGTTGGTATCTTTGATAGGTTGGACACTTTGTTAATGAGTTTTGTTAGAAAATATTACGTTAAGGGTTGGCACGAAAAAAATCAAATGATTTAAATCTACTGATTTTTTTACGTGATTTTTTTTATAAAAATAAATCATGATTTTTTTTATGTGATTTCTTTGATTTTTTTTTAGGCAATTTTTTTTCATAAATTAATAATTAATCCTAGTTATCACCTAATGATAAGTAAATTTCATCTATATAATAAGAAAATTCATCAATGTAGTTTCAAATCATTTTTATAAAGAAATAAATTAAACTAGAGATATTATACAGTATATATATATATATATAATTTAAATAGCTTAATTAAGCTAAATTATAATTATATCTACTAAACTTATTATTAATTAGGCAATAATTAGGATTATTTACTAATTTTATAAAAATAATAATTAAAAAAGCAATTTGTGACTTAAAAATTCAAAAAACCACAAAAAAATCAAAATGATAAAAAAAAAAACATTTTTTCTAAAAGTATCAAAAAATCCACAACCCTGATTATGTTAGCTGATGATGATATAATAGAAAAGTAGGGCCAGGTTAAGGCTTTCCGTGTAATGATTGGATAGGTTGAGATCCTATTCATAGTTCCAAATGTTAGTGTCTTATTCATAGTTTCAAATGTTAGTGTCTTTGATAGGTTTTATCACTTTGTTAATGTTAGCAGTTATTCACAGTTTAGCAAGATATATATATATATATATATATATATATATATATATATATATATATATATGTTAAGATAGGTGTTTACTGTCAGTCGGAAAGTTATATATATATATATATATATATATATATATATATATATATATATATATATATATATATATATATATATATATATATATATTAGTAATGTTCAGTCCTAGTCGATTATGACGATTAAAGGTTTATATGTTGTTACTTTTTAAGTTAGGAATGTATTTTATGTTAACAGTATTGATTTGTCGGGTACTTGAGAGACATTGGTAATAATTCATAGGTTCACATGTTAAATACGATATGCTATGCGAAGTTACGTTATTAGGTTAGGTCAGTTGTTGGTATGTTATTTGGATATATAATGAAACAGCCTTGTACGTGAATAATAACGTGATAGCATTTTATATTAATCTAGGGAAATTTGGAAATTGCTGCTGTACCGGTAATTTGGCATCATCGCATTGTTTTTAAAGTAAAATGTATGAAATAATATAATTTATAAAGTAAAATGTCACATGCTTTTCAGAGTCTCTTCATAAAATATATGCTAAAGTGAAACATCAGTTTATTCGTTCATAAGGAAAGTTAGGTTTGTTGCACATTATGTTCTTACTATAGGGTATATTATATTAGTTTTACAGAGGCTAAAACTTTGTTATGTTACAGTTTATTCGTTGGTCAGTGTGATAGTTATACTAGGTTTTGATAAATTAAATATTACTAAGATAATGTAAAATTAACACTGATAAATTAGAGAAATGCTGGAAAAGTGGAATTAGGTTAAGTTTTGTAAAGTGATGTTACCTACTTACCGATATTAGGCAGTGAATTTTGTTAATGTTAGCCTTTTATTCCTACACAAAGTATGTTAGACATGGTATTTTTATGCTATAAACAGTAAAAGACAAAAATTTCTGTTATGGTCATACAAGAGAACTTATTTTTATGTAAGGTTTGGACCTCATTGATACTTAAATATTACTTTAAACACTTATAGTTAATATTTTTAATAAAAAAAATATTAAAATTTTAGTATAAACATGAAATTTTTCTAATAATTTTATACAAAAAAAACATATTTTCATGCTACGTTATACAAATAATTAAGTTTTATTACTTTAATCACTTGATCGTGACTTTAATCCCTTAATCAGTCGGTCACGGGTGATATGGGAGGGGTAGGCACGTGTAGTTGATTAGAGTTTGATCTATTGACCAATTGATCAATTGATATTTTTTAATAAAAAGAATCAACATTTAGAAGAAACGAAAAATGTTTTTAATAAATAATGTTATGTTAATATAAAAAACTTATTTTCATGTTATGCTTATGCATAATACGTGACCAAGTATGACGTAAAGCAATGAGTCAATAGACCATGTTAGGGGATGGTATGGGGATTGAGAGGGTTATAATGTTTGAGCAACTGTTTTACTGCTTTTGGGTGAGTAAATTATATTTTTTTAATAAAAAAATATAATTTTCTGTATTAAACAAAAAATGTTTAATAATGAAATAACTACTTTAAACAAAATAAAACTTAGGAAATAATAGAATTTTTAAAAAATATATATATATAATAGTTTAGATTTATTAAAGAAATTGTGATAATATAATCATTGCAGGTTAAAGAAAAATGATGTATTCAAAAAATATTATAGTTGATGATCAAGGTTTAGAAAATAGGTAATATGAAAAGAGAATAAAAATATACAAGGGCGTACGTAGAATTTTCGTTAAGGGGGACAAAATAGATTTAAAATAAAAGTTATTTTCACCAAACACTCTCAGCAAAGGGTTGACGGCATATATTGACATAATATTTACAAATTACATTTACCTCTTAAAATTTATATGTTAATATTGAAATTATGATTATATTTCAATACAAAAGTTACGAAATTACAAAGAAAATTACAGAGTCTAGTCTTACATTTATCTTACGATTTATGTACTTGAAGTAGTTGGTAACACGATAACATTAGACGTCGTGGATTTGCAGAAAGTTTTTCGACAACTGCCAATTCAATTTCAGCTTTCTTCTCCGATCTAATTTTCTGTGAACACTAAAGAGACAAAGTCTATTCAACCTGGATTCGGTCATCTTCGACCTTGTCCATGTTTTAACTCTTCTCAAAGGGCTGAATGTTCTTTCAATTTTGCTTGTCGAACTTGGTTGAGCTATTGATATAAGTAAGGCATTTTTAATTATTGGGAAAAAGGCCGTTGCTTCCTTGACCACTTCAACCATATCCATATTGTTTAGTTTCTCATGGTCGAGCTTCTTCTCCCTCCAATTTACATACCAGAGTTCAGCCTCACATTGAAGTCCTCTCAGTTTATAAAAGTCTTCAAATACTTTGATTTTCTCTTCAAGTTCCTTATACGCAAGAGCAAGCATCAGCGACGAATGAAGTAATAAAAGAGAAAAGCTGGTGAATTCTTTCCGAGAATCTGCTCTCCAAGGAAACTGTGAAAGAATCCAGGTATGGTAGTAGAAACATCCTCATCCAATATTCTTCATCGGTGATAGCAGGAGGATTTGAAAGATGTTTCTGGCGATCCATCACTCTTAGTAACTGAAGATCAATCATACAAATTTCAGCTATCTGCTTTATCCTTGTATAAATTTCTTTTATCGTATCGTCGTTGTTTATATATATATATATATATATATATATATATATATATAGGAGTATATATTTATATATATATATATATATATATATATATATATATTATATATATATATATATATATATATATATATATATATATATATATATATATATATATATATATTATAGCATTTAGGGGGAACGAGGCCCCCCCCTGCCTACGCCCATGAAATTATAAATATATATGTTTAAAAAGAAAATAAAATATACAAATTACTAATGTCATAGTTTAATGAAAAATATATTTTAAGTATTAAGTTTAATGATCAATGCATATAAAACGAGGATATAATAAAATATATGAAAAGAAATTAAAATATAGATGTTCTACCTTGAAAAGAAAATAAAGTATACAAAATATTAAAGTCATACTTTAAATGAGAATATTTTTAAATGTAATAATAATGATATTCGTTATGGATGACTATGAAGACTACTACCACTATTACTACCCAACTACTATAAGTACTACTTTATGATAATCAAAACAAATAGTTCACATGTTGAAAGTATACATATGCTCAAGCACACACAGACACACTTATATATATATATATATATATATATATATATATATATATATATATATATATATATATATATATATATATATATATATATATATAATATATATATTTACACACATGAAATATATATATATATATATATATATATATATATATATGAGTATATATATTATATATGTATATATATATATATATATATATATATATTATATATGGTATGAGTTATATATATATATATATATATATATATTAGAGCATATATGTGTATATATATATATATTTATATATATATATATATATATATATATATATATATATATATATATATATATATATATATATATATATATATATATATAGCCCTACTTTAAGAAATATAACATCTCATAGATGGCTGGGGCTAGTGTATTCGTTCTCGGCACCCCTTATTACATACGGTTTGATGTAACATACATTGTGCCTGTCAAAAGCAAGTTTTGATTCTGACATCGCATAGCTCTGTCTCCAATACAAACCCAATTTCGGTTCAGCTTCTACTCCTTCTCAGGCTCTGAAGCCTATTGATAAGTTATAAGAATCTTCATTATTATTATTATTATTATTATTATTATTATTATTATTATTATTATTATTATTATTATTATTATTATTATTATTATTATTATTATTATTATTATTATTATTATTATTATTATTATTATTATTATTATTATTATTTTATTATTACTATTATTATTATTATTATTATTATTATTATTATTATTATTATTATTATTATTATTATTATTATTATTATTATTATTATTATTATTATTATTATTATTATTATTATTATTATTATTATTATTGGTTATAGATTACAAAACTATATATTATTTCAAATTCGTATAGGAACTGGTACAAATAAAGAGTATATATATATATATATATATATATATATATATATATATATATATATATATATATATATATATAAGAAGGCAAGAGCAAAGACAAAGTATATATATATTATTATTGGTTATTATATAAATAAAGATATACATATATATATATTATTAAAGATATATATATAGTAATGTGATATTGTTACATATATATATATATATATATATATATATATATAGTATATATATATATATATATATATATATATATATATATATATATATATTTAAGAACAAAATGAAAATTTAGTAAAAACGGAAAATATTTTTATGTAATTTGTTATGTTCATAACAAATTATTTTTATGTTTAGTTTGTACAAATAATGAAGGAAAAATATGTGCTTTATTGACCTTAAAGTCGTAAGTCAATAAAGCAGAAGAGAATGACCTGTTGGAAGGGGGGCTGTTGTGAGGCTTTAGCATAACTGCTTTATTGGGTTAATGCCCTTGGGTCTATAAAGTACATATTATTTTCTGAAAATAAATATATTTCTAAAATAAATAACAACTTTAAACAAAAGAAAACATGAAGCAAATAATAAAAGAAAATATTAACTAAAGTTTACAAAATAAAATATAATTATAAAATAAAATGAGGTAAACTATAAATAATATTATTGCTAATTATCAAAGTTTAGAAAACTGTTATATGAAATATAAATGTATATGTTTGAAAAGAAAATGGAATACACGTATTAATTATTATTAAAGGTGTAGAAAACGGAATACACTGCAATACCAGGGGGCTCTCTACACCCTCAAATCAAGTTTAAAGCGGTCGTAAAGATACCCAACTTGGAATATTATTATTATACGTTTGTAACTAGTTTCAGCATCTGCTCCGGCTCCGGCTCCGGCTCCGGCCCCGGCTCCGGCTCCGGCTCCGGCTCCGGCTCCGGCTACGGCTCCGGCTCCGGTTTTAGCTCCGGTTCGGCTCTGGCTCCGGCTCCGGCTCCGGCTCCGGCCCCGGCTCCGGCTCTGGCTCCGGCTCCGGGACTACGGCTCCGGCTCCGGCTCCGGTTTCGTCTCCGGCTCCGGCTCCGGCTCCGGCTCCGGCTCCGGCTCCTCAGGGAACCGTATCAAAATCGTTAATTATAATCGTTTTGTTCATGTTTTGCTTCATAAACCAATATAGCGTATTATACTGTAATAAAAAATGATATTTTCAATGACGTTTCATTGATATAGTACAAATAGTTCAAATTAGTAACGTTTATAGCAGCATAATCCATAAATTAGCTGAAAAAAGTATATATTATAATATTTATTATGAGTAACAACTGATACTGAAATATGTTCGAAGAATTATAAATGCAGTACATTATGATTCACTTGGAGGTCCTTGTGGCACCATTAAATGACCTCCAATTTAGTTGCAGTTTTACACACTCTTATTTTAGTACTTAGCATCATTTAGGGGAAGAGATACTCAAAATTCGATAGTTAAAAATTAAATTCCACCCTATATATATATATATATATATATATTATATATATAGCAGTAAAGCAGTAAAGTTAGAGCGTTATGTTAGCATATATATATATATAGCATATATATATTATATATGTATATGTTATTATTACTATATATAATAAATATATATTACAGTTTTATGCAGTTATTATATTACTGTTTTTTTCCATTTATACTTTATATTTCTATTTTGTATATAAGGCTATTATTATTATTATTCCTATCCATATATATGATATATATATATATATATATATATATATATAGAATATTCCTAGAA
Source organism: Trachelipus rathkii (assembly GCA_015478945.1). NCBI lineage: Eukaryota > Metazoa > Arthropoda > Malacostraca > Isopoda > Trachelipodidae > Trachelipus > Trachelipus rathkii. The sequence goes on from JABUQX010112454.1 coordinate 61,945, forward strand.
CAATATTGGCAGCTTATTTACTATTTAACTAAGTGTCTTAACCAATTTTGAGGCACAGCAAACTCCCTAGAGGAGCGCACGGATATGCAACCCTTCTACGGCGAGATTACGTCACAAGAAGAGGGTTTAGCAAATTGGAGGGGGATGTGACGTCTATATATATATATATAGTCAGAAAAATATATATAGTTGTTGTTATATATATATATATATATATATATATATATATATATTATATATATATATATGTGTGTGTGTGTGTGTGTGCATGAAGGAAAAAAAAGATATAAATTTTAATGCTTTTTTGTAAATTTTTTAATATATTTTTGGTTCATGATTTGGGTTATACAAACCTAGATAGAAATCCATCTACTGGAAACTCTGCAAATATATAAAAAGTATATAATATATAATACAGAGAATATATAAAATATATAGTATATATATATAAGTATATATAACAGTGGTGTATATGGCATATTATTATTATATATATATATGGGTATATATATATATATATATATATTATTATTATTACAGCATATTACAGATTGTATATTTACAAATTACATTTGTTATTAAGTTATGTTATTAGTTTTATATTGTATTGTATATTGCATATATTATTATATATATATATATTATATATATATATTATTATTATATTATTATTATTAAGTTACATATATTATATAAATATATTATTATTATTAAAGTTATTGTTATTATATATTACAGTTGAAGAAGGTTATATATATATTATTATATTATTATTATTATTACATATATATTATTATATTACATATTATGTATTACTATTATTATATTATTATAATAGATATACAGTATAATATATTAGCACATATATATATATATATATATATATATATATATATATAAACTGATTTTTTACGTGAATTTTTTTATAAAAAATAATGATTTTTTTATTTCTTTATTTTTTTATTTTTATTTCTTATTTTTTAGGCAGGCTCTTTTTTATAAGTACTAATAAATTAATTATTTACTACATTATTGATAGTAGGTTTCCATATATAAATCTACCATGTAGTTCCAGAATTTCACTTAATATATAGAAATAAAACAAATTAGAGGCACCCAAAGGCACACTTATG